>VXBT01011692.1:8137-27716 GCA_013400235.1 Oriolus oriolus
TCTGCGATCGCCTGTATCCCTTTAGGAAAAGCTTCTGCTGAGTTTTGGTGGAGTTTAGGCCTCCCTGGGGGGAGCAGGCTGTGCCAGCGTGGGGATGTTTAAGTTCGTTACTTTTTGTGCTGTCAGTAAGTTGTAATAACTCGGCTGCTCTCAGCACCCGCCTCATCCTGCTGCGCGGTTTGAAGCCGAGCGTGCTCCGTGTCGGGGTTGATTTACCCGTGAGGGGATTTAGGAGCGCAAACACCTCGAGGGCGAGAGTTTAAGGTGGTGCCGGGGAGGGGTTGTACAATCCCGGTGGGTGATGTCGATAAAGTGTTACAGAAATTTAAACCAAAATCAGCAGCGCTGGGATTCTGGCTCTGTAAACGTGGGGGTGAACAGCAGAAAAAGCCTCAGCTGCTTCTCACTTCCTCATGTTGATGCTCAGTGAAAATTCCACAGTTGGCAAAGCCGGTTTTGGTACCAAATCCGTGGGATATAAAGGACTTTGCTCCCTCAGGGCATTTTTGGCCTCAGTTTCTTGCCGGGGTGATAAGAATCAGGTTGAACCTGGTGTGCTGTGATTCGTGTTGCAGACTCGAGCTTGGATTTGAGTATGTGGGTTGTGTCTCCCGTGACCAGGAACGTGTTCAGCTTTCCAAGTGTCACTTTGGGGGAAAAAGATCCATATCTATTTTTATTCTTTTTTTTCCGTTAAAGAATGGTCAGACTGTGCTTTGGGCAACAAAATACTGACAGACACAATTTCATTGATTGTACAACTTCAGCCAGGCAGGGGCAGAGACATCCCTGATCCCAGGGACAGGGAATCCAGGGCTAGGGAAGGATGTTTCCCAGCTTGGATTCTGTTCCCACCACTCCTGGGAATATGGAATCAGCAATTTGTCTCCGTGAGGAGCCAGTTTATTCTTGAAAGTATAAATAAAGATATCTCTCTGCTGTGTTTTTACTTTTCCCGACCCTGTTGCATTTGGGATGTCTCCAGGGAATTTGTTTGTGTGTCCAGGTGCAGTTCTGTTTGGAATATCCAGCTCCATGTGGCAGAGCTCTCACTTCCACATTTTCCTTGGGGAAATCCAGTTTAAGGAATAACCAGTAAAATCTGAGTGCAGCTTTTAACACAACTATTAAATTTTGTGTTATTTCATCAACCAAGCAGAAATGAAGGTGTGAAAAGGATTGTCCTATTTCAAGTCTAATTTTGGAGTTTTAATTACTTCATTAATTAAGAAGCTTTGAAAAAGCTCAGTTGGAGAAAGACTGGAAAGTTCCTATCCCTGTCTCTGGAGAAGCTTTGGCTGCTGGGTGATGAAAGCAGGGAACACTCTCAAATATAAACCTTCAGAAGCCTCTACGTTCTTAATTTCCTTTTTCCCTGCAGGCTGTTGTGTGTGTTCAGGGGCTGAAATGGTCCTGAAGGGATGGGGCTGGGATTTCTGACCTGGGATTTGCAAGGCTGCACAGATGGGAAAAGCTCAGTACAGAGAAATTGTAGAAACTTCAGCTTTTTTATCTGATATGTTCTGGATTCCTCCTAAAGATGTGTTTGTGCACCTCCACCAGCACTGAGTGAGCAAGGAGGTTAATTGGATTAGTGAAGGGAATTATGTAAGATGGGGGCTGAAGCATTTTGTTCCCTTGGTTTGTTTTTTTCCTTTCAGGATGGGATGGTCTTTAAGGTCCCTTCCCACCCCAGCGGCTCTGGGAGTCAGTGATTCCGTGCTTTGGTTTTGTTCCATCTGGAGGTGGTGGCACTGCCCCATCCCCAGCAGCTCATGGTGGGATTCTCTCCCTTGCAGTGAAGGCGAGCGACCGACCCCGAATGAGAAGAAGAAAGAGAAGGGGATGAAGAGGGGAGGGAACCGCTTCGAGCCCTACGCCAACCCCGCCAAGAGGTACCGAGCCTTCATCACCAACATCCCCTTTGACGTCAAGTGGCAGTCGCTGAAGGACCTGGTCAAAGAGAAAGGTAAAGTGCAGCTCAGGTGGCCGAGGCTGTCCTGTGCTCCAGCCTGTGCCTGGCTCTGTGTGTAGCTCAGCACTTGCACTTCTGGGTGCACTTGGCCACACGAGTTTGGAAAAGCTCTTCCCGAAGCCTTCCCGGGTGTTGCACAACCTCCGTCCCTGGCAGCCTTCCAGGGGACGGTTCCTGTGGAGGCCTTTGGTATGCAGCTGATAGAGCTTCATCCCGGGATTAGGAGTGTTTTCCTTAGGGATCAAACCCCACGCTTTCATCAGATTTTAGCCTTGAAGTGCAGCAGAACTTTCTGAAGCATTTTCATGTTTTTTGGACATTCAGGTAGTTACGTGCTGCTCTGGTGTGTGGATCTCCAGCCGTGCCCCCAGATTCGGAGGGGTTTGGGCTGGCTTCAAGAGCCATTCTGCCACTGGTTGCAGTTCAATGTATTTAAGGGTGACCTGCAAAATCAGGTTGGTGCTTTGGCATGTGTTGCAGCAGAATCAGGGCTTTGGAAATCAGGTTTGTGGTGTTCCCCTTCCACAATTCCATTTAATTCCCATGTGGATGGGAGCTGCCTTTGCTGACCTGAACATCTTCATCTCTTGAGGAAGATGAAGAGATTGAGCTGAGTACTCAGGTGGTGACAAGTCTAAATTAGTGTCATTTCTTCGGGCTGGTGCCCAGCTTCCTAGTTTTCAAGTCACCTTGGAAGTGCAGTGGAGTGGCAAGAAAATCCTTGGCTTCTCCAGCCTTACAATGTCTAAAGCAAGTTCAGAGTAACAACACAAAATTTCCTGTGGGGCACCTCTGAATCCAGAGTATCAGCCATGGTAGCGGGCAGGGCTCATCGTGCTGGAGCTGGGTAAGGACTGACAGCTCAGGTGTTTGAGGTGTGGCCTAAAGAAGGGGAAAACAAAGTTCCAGAGGGTTTCAAATGTTTGTCTTTGGAGGCAAAATGGAACTGAGTCTGTGGAATGGCCATTGGGAGTGGGAATCTTCCCTAATTAGGGGCTGTTTGAGAGCCAGCAGTGGTTTTGTGTCATGGCAACAATGGCAGCCCCAAAGGCTGCTTGAACAGGCCCTGATTATGGATGGACCCTTAACTGCCCCTTGGCTACCCCAGATCCATTGGTTTTCCGGATCTCTGGATGTGGAGATGTCTAACTCTACGTGCTGTGTTGAATCCCGTTCCCAGTGTCTTGTGGTTTCTCTCCAGTTCCCGTGGATGGCAGAGTGCGGGGTGAGATTGTTTCCTGCCTGGCTGTTCAGCTGCTCATTCCAGCAGATGCTCCTAGGGGAACGTTGGAGCCTCCTCCTTCTGGCTGCAGGGCTTGTCATGCTAAAACTGGGATCATCCTTCCCGGGGTTTGGCACTGCTGATGAATCCAACAGTTTGGATTTGCCGCAGACTTGTGTTGGACTTCTCCCAAGCTGCTGCTCTCGTGCTGTGCTCGAGCTTGCTCAGTCCTTGCCCCAAGGCAGAGCAGTTCCAAGCCCCAGGAATGTGCCCGTGGAAAACTCCGAACCGTTGGAATTCTTGCTTCGGAAGCGTAAGAACGCCAGGCCAAACGTTCCAGGCTTTGGGAGCAGGTGGAATTCTGTGCCCCAGGGGAAACCCTGGGTGTGTGAGGGCTGCTGCAGGGCCGGGACTGTAGCAGCAGGGAGCTCGGGGAGGTGCCGTGTGTGCAGGAGCTGCTGGGGCAGGAGCTGCTGGTGTTCCTGCAGCCTGCGAGTGGCCAGGCTGCTCCAGGTGCCACCTCTCTCTCTCTCCCAGCGCCGTGGCTCGGGCATCCCAGTGGATTGGTTGGAGAAACTCAATTACAGGTATGCAGTGGGAATGTTGGTAATGGAATGAAGAGATGTTCTTGTTTGGAACTCCCTCGTTTTGGCTGGCAGACACAAGGTGTTACCAAACTGACTGAGCAGCAGCACTGACGGGAATTTGGGAAGGGCTTCCACAGGCAGCAGCTTTCCATGGAAGTAACTGAATGCTGGATACCTGTCCTGATCTGTCCCCCACACACGGGGAGAAACGTGGGAATGTTCATGGCAGCTGGTGGAAGGGAGGTGATGCCATGGCATCAAAAAAACTGGGATCTGAATTCCAGGTATTTATTGGTTCCTTTAGGAAATACAGGCTTTTGTGTTTTAAACCTTCCTGTCCAAAGCAGCAAAAGGCATAGAATCCAAGGAGAGGGACAAGCTGTGAAACGAGGCAGTAACTGTCATGTTGTGTGGGTGGGGACATTAATAACCATTAATTGGTGTGGTTCCACAGACATCACCATGACCAGGAGCAGGTGCAGGCAAGGACAGGCTCGTGTCCCCTCTCTGCACGGACAGGACACCCCGGGACAGGTTGTGCTGGCTGGGCTGAGCCCACATTCCCTTCTCCATCACAGCCCGGGGCTGTGGAAATCCAGCAGCAAAGCTTTCCCGGCCTGAATCCCCGTGCAGAAGAGCAGCTGCTAAACTCCACGTGCTGCCTTCCTGCCAAATCTCCAGGAGTTTATGGAAGCTTTGTGGCCTCCTGAAGATGGAACTCGTGGCTCTTGCTGGTGTCCCAGTGCCGGTACTGGTGAGCACTGGGGTTACTCCGGTAGCAGTAGCTGTCACCCTAGGACCGGTGCCAGTGCCACTGGAGAGTGCCCAGGATTTGGTCCCAGTGTGGAGTTCTGGGGAGTCAGGGAGGGAGGGATGAGGAAGGAATGTGCTGTTCCACCCCTGAGCTGTTCCCCCTTCCATCTGATGAAGTCTCTGATGAGTTGCTCTGTTTCCCTTGGGCTTTCACCATCTTTCAGAGGAGTCTCAGCCCTTCCCTGGCTGCAGAGAGCTTTTCACTCACTTTGCTGCCTGAGCTCTTCAGGAGCCAAAATCACCCCTTTGTCTGGGTGTTCTCTTGCAAAAGGGAAGTTTCCCTTCCCCATCTGTACCAGAACTGCTGACTCCTCTGTCTCTGCTGTGGGAAGGTTTTCCTTCTCCCTTTTCCGCCAAAGCTTTACATGTGTAAAATGCGCTCCTCTTCTCTCCCCAGCCCCCCTGTAAGTTTTTAAGGGTTGCCTGTCCCAGGCTTTAGCCTGTAAATGAGGCAGGAGCTGTGGCCAGCTCTGCTTTGCCTCACATTGGGAGTGTGAAGCTTTTTTGATCCTCTTGGATCACTTGTTCCTCAGAAGGTGAGGAGACATCCAGCCAGTTTGGGGTTTTCCTTCCTGTTTAGTATTTACTTTTGGCCCTGGAGGCCAAGGAAATAACTGCTGCAAAGCATTTCCCCCGTCACAGTTCTGTGCTTGCTCCCACTTCCTTCTCTGCACCTTTCACACCTCTCTGGTTTATCACAAACTGTTAAAATCAAATTGCCCAACCTAAAGCTGACATTTCTGTCTGAGCTTGTTCTGGGCAGTTCCCAGATGTGTCTCCAGGGCCTCAGGTCACCCTGTGGATCCTGACCTGAGCTTCCTGGACAGGCCCTGCAGAGTATTGGAATTCTGCTGGAGCAGCCCAGCTTGAACATTGGCATTTTCTGTGCTGATAAACTTTGGGAGGTGATACAAAGTTTAAAAGGAGAGGAAAAACCATGACTGTGATAAATTACAGTGAAGAGTTCTTCAGTTTGGATTTCTGGTTATTGCGGTAAACGCTGCTCCAGTCCGTTGGTTTGGGAAAAGCTGAGTTTCTGAACTTTCAGTTGTGAGGTTTAAATAAATCCATAAATCAGTCTCCTCTACGTTAGATCTTAAAGACACCGTGGGGAACGTGTTCCTTAATTAAACCTGCAGTGACTTGGAGCTGGTGTTTTCTGGAAGTTTCCTCCCTTGGGAGGCTCCTGAAGTAACAGTTTTTGTGCTTGGCTGAAATTTCTCCGCTTGTGGATATGGGGATGTTCCCTGACAGAATCCAGCTGTTCTGTGGCAGGAGGGAATCCTGCCTGGGTCACTGGGCGTTTATCCTGGTCTAGCACATGGATATCTGCTCCTGGTACTTTTCCATGGCATCCTGTGGTTTGGGATCTAGAAAAAAACCCAAAACGCTGAATAAAATGTGACCCAGCCTAGCTTCTTAAAAAAGGTTTCCTTTGCCAACCCCAGACAACGCTCTCCTGGCAGAGGGGTTGGGTTGGCTCCTCTCACACGTTTTAAGGTGAAAATAATGCATTTTCATGGCAGTGAGTCTGTACTCTGGGCTTTGTCTTGGCTGCTGAGCTGTTGCACTGAGTGTGTCATTGCCCCCTCCTGCTGTTCTGAAATTGGGCTCTTCCGGGAGTTCAGGTGTCCTTTGAAGGAAAGCAGCTACTTCAGGCTGGATATTTGGATTTTCATGTGTCTGTAAGGCTCGAACTGGAAGCTCTGAGCAAAACTGGCACAGACTGAACTTTTCAAGAGATTCCTGGAGATCTTGTGGTTCAGAGTCAGGGATTGGTTACAAGAGCAAATGTTCACTTGTGTTGGATATCCTCAAGCTTGGCAAACTCCTTTGGAAGTTGTTGGTGTGGATCTGCAGGAGGAGCTGTAGGTGAAGCCGAGGAGTGGCTGGGAGAGGAGGGCCCTCGCTGCGGGGGCTCCACAGGGTTCAGGGCGTGCCAGACCTGGAGGCTGTGGCTCGGAGAGGTTTTGGAGTGGAGGTCACCTGGGAAGAATTGGTGAATCCGTTTGCATCCCTGCCCTGAGTGTGGTTGGACTCTGGCTGCTGCTGTTGAGCTGGATGGCGTCAGAACCTCGTGGGAATGCTGAACCCCCCAGGACTCCTTGGGAACAATCCCACGTGTGCTGCGTGAGCTCAGATGGATTAGAGACTGGAATTCCTTCTGTTGGGCTTGATACCAACACGGATCGAGCTGGTGGAGCTGTGGATAATAATGGACACTCCAGCAGAGTCCCTTTCAAAGGGACTCATCAGCCTTTTCCAGCCTCAAACATTGTCCTCCCAAAACCAGGAGCGGATCAGAGCTGTTTATCCCGTTCTCTGGCTGGAATGCTCATACTGCTAAATTACTGTTTAAAATAAGAAGTGGAGATTAAAAATCAGTGATTTCATTAAGCATTCCTTTTTGTTTTCCAGCTTCAAGAGAGACCTTCCAGGCTGTCAGTTTTCCACAGAGATACCCAGTGTCCTGTAAATTGCTGGGCCTGGGGGAGGTCAGGCTGAACACCTCCCTCTGTCCCTGGCAGTGTCTTGTGAAACCCCAGTTCCTTGCTCCAGTTAAACTATTCATACTCAGCTGGCGTGTGGTTTCCCACAAATAAGACATTCCACTGCCCAGATAAAGCAACTTGGACTCCTCCTGGTTTAAATTTAAACCCCAGGACTTTTAAAACCAGAAAGAAAAAGAAANAGAATGTTCATTCCATTCTTCTGTATGCCAGTCCCTTCAAAGGCAGCAGCCATTTGGGTAGTTGGATTCTGGAGGTCCCTGCCACGGTTATTTGGTCCTGGAGAGGCAATCCCAATCTTGTGAGGAAAGGGGCAGGCGTAGTTTTCCATGGACTTTTGCCTTTTGCTATTGACAGTTTTGTCTTGAGAGCAAATATGGCAGATTTTAATGCTAAAATGGAATATACTGTGGCTTAACAAAAACCTGCTGAAATAAATCAGGCAGTGATCTCTTGATCTGTTGGTTCAGTGTGACTCCCTTTTTTGGACAATTTTGTCTTTAAATCCCGAGAAAAACAAATCACTTGAAATTCTGGGCTATGGAGCCAGGATTGCATCCAAGTGA
Organism: Oriolus oriolus; assembly: GCA_013400235.1. Taxonomy (NCBI): domain Eukaryota; kingdom Metazoa; phylum Chordata; class Aves; order Passeriformes; family Corvidae; genus Oriolus; species Oriolus oriolus. The sequence goes on from VXBT01011692.1 coordinate 15,811, forward strand.
AGGAAACTTATTCCTGCAGCCTTTCCCATGGATTTGGATTGCCTCAGGTAACGAGTGGGCACTAAAGATCCAGGGAACTGTGGAAATCTCTGGCTTTTGAGGTGGAGGAAAACCAAGAACATATTGAAGTGCTTGAAGCCTTTACTGCATACCTGTAATTGTCCAGTTTTGTGGTCTCGAGAACGTGGAGTGTTTCTGGGCTTTCTTATAAGGCAGAGGCTCCATACACGGTTGTTGATTGTTCTAAATTCCCATTGTTTTCTTGGCTTTTCTCCCTTGGTATCTGTGTCGTCTGGAATCTGATTTGTAGTTGGTGAGGTAACATACGTGGAGCTCTTAATGGACGCTGAAGGAAAGTCAAGGGTAAGTGTTTGAGAGTTTCTTTGTGGATTTTCTACCTGAAATGTTTCTGTGTGCTGGACAGGAGGCCAGGGAGGCTCAGAGTGTGGATGTGCAGTGGCTCTAGGTCAGGAGCGCTGTGGGATGGGAGGAGGTGGGGTGGGGCTCTGCAGTCAGGAGCTGTTCCCTGCGTGCCGTTGGCGTTGGCTGTGTGACCCCGGAGCCCAGCAGGCAGGACAGGGCTCTGGAATATTCCTGTGCTTTGGAAAAGTCACTCGAGTGGTTGGCTGAGTTTGGAAGTGCCAGGGTGCAACAGCAGGTGCTGGAAACTCCACTTCCTGGGCCAGTAGAGCGAGGTAAATTCCTAAATGTAAACGTTCAGTGCCTTCATGGGCCTTTAGTCCAGGAGCAGGGAAGACAGTAGGAGCACACCTAAGTGTCCTGAAGGTTATGGATTTAGGGTGAGAGTGTGGAGGGTTTTGCTGTATGCCAGGGAAGAGCAGGTCACAGGAAGCGTGTGGTATTTCTTGGAGTCGGGATTTAGTGTTTGTTACAACCTCAGAGACCCCAGGTTAATCCTGTTCAGGCATAAGAAGTTATGGAATTCCAGTATTGGAGGCTTGCCTGTGTAAGGTTACATTTACTTTCGCTGATAGGGCTTAACTAATGTGATTTGGCTTTAATAATAAAATATTTGTGTGTGATTTGGGCTTTTGCTGACTTGATTTCTTCTCTCTTCCCTCCTCCCTGTGACTGGCCTGGGAAATCACCTCGCCAGGGATGCGCGTAAGTTCCTTCTGAATTTATACCTGAAATCCAAGGAGACTTCTTAAAACAAAACATCCTGAGCTGTGTTGTGTCCCCCCAGGGTGGTTGAGTTCAAGATGGAAGAGAGCATGAAAAAGGCTGCCGAGGTTTTGAACAAGCACAGTCTTGGTGGGAGACCCCTGAAAGTGAAAGAGGTAAGGAGTGCGTCTGTTCTGGCTGGAGCGGGAAGGGGGAGTTCTTGTTAAAGATTTAGGCCTAACTCAGGGGATAATGGACAGAAAGCAGGACTTAAATCGGATAAAAAACCCCAGTCAACTTTTTTCTAATCGTTTTAACCACTGCTGAACCTGTGATTATCAAGACTAAACTTGATCTGAGGACAAAGCAGGAGTTTGGCTGTAACTGCAGTTCTTTGTTAATGATTTGACACAGAAATCTCCATCAGTGTTTGTTCTTGACAAACTTCCCTTTGTTCTGTATCAGGGTGAATGGATTCCACCAACAATTCCATAGAATCAGCTCTTTTCTGGAACACCTCAAAGATGTATTTCCATTTTAACGGCTTTACTCTTGACAGCCAGTCCTGGGAGTTAATTCCAAACCCTCTCCAGTGACATTGGGGGTTTATTAGGGTTTGGAACAGGTGTAACAGGTTTATTGTTGGTATTAAGGATGGATAAACACGTTGGGAGCCGGGGAAATGCCTGGGGAGGAATAACCTGATAAAGGATGCCGGGTGCTGGCTAAAATAAAATAAATTGTGTGACAGTGAAAGAGAGGCAGTGGGCTGGGAATCCCTAGGGAGCAGATAGCCTGGGATAAAGGGAACCCCGTTTGTGTGCCTGTGTGAGGCACGGCACTGCCCGTGGCGGATGGGCGATCTGAGGGGTGGGGTGTGTGTGTGTGTGTGTCCCAGGACCCCGACGGAGAGCACGCCAGGAGGGCCATGCAGAAGGTGATGGCAGCAGGAGGGATGGGCATCGGGCCCGGCCCCGGCGGCCCCGGCATGATCAACATCCCCCCCAGCATCCTGAACAACCCCAACATCCCCAACGAGATCATCCACGCCCTGCAGGCCGGCAGGCTCGGCAGCACCGTCTTCGTGGCCAACGTGAGTGCTGGGATCCCCCCTGCAAAACACAACAGCCTGAACCTCTCAGCTGGGGCAAATCTGAGGGAGGAAAAGCCTTGGAAGTTCCAGGAAAAGTTCATCTGTGTCCTGTTGATTCTCTGTGCTAAGGAGGTTCTCGATTAAGTTGTGCCACAGTGTCTGTTAATTGGGATTTTTGAACAAAGGTCTGTACTGCGATTAAATTTTATCTCATCTCTCTGCCAACTCTTCAGTGCCAATAGCAGGGAAGGACACAAGCCCACTAAAGCTGTTTTCTCATGGAAATCTCTCTTGCATTGCCAATGATCCCCTGTTTTCCAGCTGGACTACAAGGTGGGCTGGAAGAAGCTGAAGGAGGTGTTCAGCATGGCCGGCGTGGTGGTTCGGGCCGACATCCTGGAGGACAAGGACGGCAAAAGCCGCGGGATCGGCACCGTCACCTTCGAGCAGGCCATCGAGGCCGTGCAGGCCATCTGTATCCTTGGGCAGCAGGGCTGGGAATGAGGCAGAGAACCCAGGAAGCACAGCAGGAGGAGAGTGGGAATCGTATTCCAGGGGAGGATATTGCCATGTCAGGGAAGGTCAAGTTGTAGTGGACGGAAAACGAAAGGAAAAGCAAAACAGAGACAAAATTCCATCTTGAAAGAATTGGTGCAGTTTGCTCAGGATCTTTGGCAAAGGAAATTCCCTTTCCCACAGGGATAAATGTACTTCTATCCCAAATAAGGTTCTGACTAAGTTGTAATTAGTATTAAAATGCAATTCTCTGGAAAGATTTGTCTGGAAAGGAACGAATCCCTGTGCCAAGGCTCATGGGACTGGTGTTTTCCTCTGTTCCCTGTGTCTTCCCACTGGCCAAGCAATGATTTGCTGCCTAGAAACCAAACAGCAATGGAATTCCAGGTATTCCTCTCACAGCTCCTGGTTATGGTATGGCAAGGAGGGAAATATTCCCCCTTTCCCTTCTCAAAGTTTCTGTTTGTATTAATTCCCTTCTGCATTGCACCCACTAAACCTTGTGGGAGCCGGACTTGGATAAAGGATTCACTGGCATGGCACAATTCAAAATGTGGGTGTTGCTGTGGAACTTTTCCCTCTTTTCTCCTGTTTTCAGTGGATTAAGTGACTGAGGAAACATTTAAACACTTGGCCTGATTTGGAGTCACTTTTTGGATAATCTCTTAGTGAACTCAATCTTACCCAGAAGTGTGTTTTTATCATTTTTTAATTTCAAAAAGTCTTTTTTTGAACGTTCAGTATATTTGGGTTTCAAAGTTTTTTAGTTTTGGAGAAGGCAGAAGGATTTGGGGTGATCGGTGGATGGTAAGTGAGGAGATGGGATTTTCTGAGGGGTTTTTGTGCTCCCCATCAGAGCTCTCAGTGCTCGAACCACGATCCTTAACGGCCCCCAGCGATGTTCAATGGGCAGCTGCTCTTTGACAGACCCATGCACGTCAAAATGGTGAGGACACCCCCATTCCCACTGCGTCCTGGCCTGGGAGCTGCACTTCTGATTTGGGGGGATTTGTGGTTTCAAGGGTGGATCAAAGTACAGAGGGGGAAATGTGTGATTTGCCTGTTTCCTACTCAACTGATGCCATCAGGGAAGGTTAATTCTGATTATTTTGCTAAAAGACAAATCAAAACTACACTGAAGACTGCTTTGACTTGAAATTTCTGTATTTTAGTTCAAAATTTTAAGAATCAGGAAATAACTTCCTATTTCTCTTGCCAACTTTAATGTGTTGAATTTCTTCTAGGACGAGCGAGCCTTTCCCAAAGGAGATTTCTTCCCTCCAGAGCGACCCCAACAACTCCCTCGTAAGTGTCCCCTGCATGATTCAACATCTTCTGCTTTTCATTTGGCTGTTCAGCACCTGGGAACCAATCCCAGCCCCAGTAAAACTCTGGTTCAGACTGGAAAACTGGGATCCAAATTCCTGAATAATTTCAGAAGGGGGAATAGTGAAGAAGAGCTGCTCAGTGATTTTTTTGGATACTTCTTTCAGCTCATGGCCAGAAGCTTGTCTTAAAACATTCACCTTCTCAAGGCTTCCAGAGCTCTCCATTGCAATTCCGAGATCCCAGTGCCTTCCATTAATAGTGGGATTCAATGGAAACACAGTGAATCAGGCAGCACCTCCTTTCCTGGGGTGGTGCTCTGGGAATAAAATGTTTTCCCTTCAACTGAAAGGGCTGAGTTCAGGACCTGGGAATCTTCCGGGTCTTCAAATTTCCAAAGGGGATCTTATCAATGTATTAAATATGGGAAGAAGAGGGAACCAGGCTCTTCTTGGAGGTGCAGGAGGCAGAAAGCACTGACCAAAACCCAGGAGACTGGAAATTCAGAATAATTGGCTGCCCCACGCTGCTCCTTCCAACTTGGGAATTTGACTGAATTAAAAGGTCAAGTCTAAACCAGCAGTGGAAATCCACAGACTCCACGTGGATGTAAGGAAACGTTCCTGGGAGGGTGGCTGGGTCACTCAGAGATCCTGTGGAGTCTCCATCCTTGGGAATACTCCAGAGCTGCGGATGTGATCCGGGCTCAGCAGCCTGGGCTGAGCTGATGCCCTCCAAAGGCCCCTCCCAGCCTGGGCCGTGCTGGGATGAGGGACTGGAAATACGGAAGAGAAGAGTTGGGACTGGAAGAGCTGGAGGCTGAATTTGTTCAAATGCAGCAAAATTGGGGCTGTTGATGGAATTTTAATTGTCCTGGGCTGTGGAAAGGGTCCCTGCCCAGGGCAGGGGCTGGAAGTGGATGAGCTTTAATGTCCCTTCCAACCCAAACCAGTCTGGGATTCTCCGAATTCAGACAGATGCTGTTTTCTTCCTGGGAACCAGACCTGTTGTGTGCTGCTAAATTGCCCATTACTAATGATCATTAATTAGTCCCTCCCTAGTTCAGCTTTCAGTGCCTGGCAAGGCCTTCCTCAGCAGCAGCATCACTGTAAGGATGTTCCTCTTCTTCAGGACAAAGTCATTGGGTTCCAATTCCATTGGTGTAAAACTCTCTAAATCCCTCTGGAAGCCTGGATTTTGGCCTTTACTGGGGCGGGGAAGGGGGACTTTGTGCTGTTTTAAAACAAGATTCAACACTCCTGTGTTCAGTGCTGAGCTGGAAACGAGGGAATCCTGCCAGGCAAAGGATGCCATAAACTGGTGCTTGCGCCAAGCAGAGAACTTTCTTCCTGCTTCAGGAAATAAAGGGCTTTTTCTTCTTTCTTTGGGCTGGGGAATCCTTAAGGAAGATTCAAATCTGTGCGTGGGAATGCCGTGTCTTGTTTGCTCAGAGAGAGGCTGGCTGTGTGCTCGCAATTCCATAGGTGGCTGTCATTTATCCTGGGCTGCACCCGGGGGTTCAGTTCCTCCCTGCGAGGGCACAGCCCTGGCAGAGGTGGGAATGAGCCGTTGTCAGTCCAGGGTGGTGACTGTGCAAAGCTTTAGAGGATCTTTCTCCCAAATTGCCCACTCCATCCTCCTCAGCTGAGGAGTTTGCCCAAATGAAGCAGTGTTCTAGCCAGTTATTTTTCAGGAGTCAGCTCCAAACCAAGTTTTCTCAGAAGTAAGATGGAAATTTAAATATGAAAACAAATAATTGGAGATAGTTTTTAGCCTGTTTCAAGACACATCTACTCTTGATTTACTCCGCACTTCCCTGCTTTCAGTACACACCCCAAAGGGGGGACACAGCAAGCTTTTTTTGGAGAATGAAAGTCAATTACTTAAGAAATAAAACTTGCTGTTTTGTCAAACTATGGAAAGAAGGCTTTTTTGATATCTGAATATTTTCTTCAGATGGTCTTGGTGGTATTGGCATGGGATTAGGACCTGGAGGTCAACCTATTGATGCAAATCATTTAAACAAAGGCATGGGAATGGGCAACATGGGACCTGGAGGTAAGAAGATTACTCCTATGCTTTTGTTTCATGAGAGCTTTAAGCTGTGTAGAAGGTAGATAGCTTTGTTTGCCTCCCCAAAAAGTTGGAAGTTCCTTAGGAATGTTAAAGCCAAATGAGTTTTTTGTTCAGCTTGATAATGGAAACTTGAATTTAACCAACTGCTCCATTTTTTTTTTTCCACTGTGGTCAAGACACAGCTCTCATTTTCTGACTCTTGAGCATGAGCAGCAGACACTGCAAAGATCCATGAAACTCCAAACCATCTCTCACTTTTAACACTTTTAGTGGGCTTGCAAATCTTTGGTGAGGATCTGTTGAAATAGCACAAGTTTCAAAGAGCCACCTAAAAAGTAGCACACACTCAGCTTTCCATGTTGAAATGCCAGTGGGTTTTTCCCCTTTGCTGCTTGATTTTCTGAGCAGGAATGTTGGAATCTCCTCAGAGTTATCCCATGTAAGCTCTTCAGTCCAAGCCATGGACGTGTTGTGTGGTTTGATTTGTGCAGCCTTTGGCTGAAATTTATTGGGTGACATGTGCTACATAAAGCTTTCTCTTTTATTTTGAGGAATGGGAATGGAAGGCATGGGCTTTGGAATGAATAAAATGGGAGGTAAGCTGTGGTTTTTGGTCTGTTCATAGCTTGGCCTTTGTGAAAGTCCTGTAGACTGAGGTGTGTGTGTGGCAGGAATTTGTGTGCTGGGCAATCATCACCAACTGAGCAAGAATTTGGTGCTTTTTGGGTATTCCAGCTGCTGCAGGTGTGTGGGGAGGGGGGTACATCCCCTAAAACACGAGCTGTGCTTCCTTAGTTCAGGAGATCTGGGGGTTGGAACTGGATCCTCAATGTCCCGACCCAAACTGCTCTGACCCCGTGGTGTTTATAATGCCGTGCCCTGATCCCGACTCCTTTTTGGGAAGTGCTGTAGGGAGGTGTCCTGTGCCTGTGGGGATGTTGTGTGGGAGCAGCTGCTGTGTGTGCAGCCTGGAGCTGAAATGCACTGCTAAAGAATCCCTGGAAAACCTGTGTTTCAGGAATGGAGGGTCCCTTCGGTGGCATGGAGAACATCGGTCGCTTCCCAGCTGGGATGAACATGGGCAGGATGAGTGGTAGGCACTGGCTTCCTGCGTGTCCTGCCGGGTCCCCGGGGAGGGATCCCTCTTTCCAGAAGCCTCTTCTCAGCTTTATGGGAATAACTTGGGGCTTTTCCAGCTGACTCTGTGTCCCCAAGTCCCTCGTGGCCTCTGAGCCGCACAAACCAAGTGATTTATTGATGGTACCTTGAAGGGTTTATTCAGCAAGATTCTGGCTCTGTCCAGTGCCCAGAGCCTCACATGTGTTTGGGATAAATCCTGCTTTTCCTTGGGGTTTTGGGCTCGTGCAGCCACGACAAAATGATCAGGAGAAAATCGCAAAAACCTTCCTGTGCTGTGAATCTTCAGAACGACTCCTGTGGTAAAATGTCCTCTCAGGAGTCACTTAACCCCCTGAAAACTTCTCCACCTTCCTCTTTGCAGAGATGGATCGGGCCATGGGAGGGGGATTTGAGAGGGAGTTTGGAAGAAATGAGATGGGAATGTCCCGGAGTTTTGGGGAGACCTTGGAGAGGGGAATAGGTGAGTTCAGTAAATTAAATCCATTTCCTGCCTGCTTTTTATCTCTGAACTGCTCACAAAAATCATGGGGGTGATACAGATAAAAAACCGGATTCTGTTTTAGATTTGCTGTAGGAATTTGGTCAAAATTAAATACTGAGGGAGTGCAGAAGGCCACAGCAATGATGGGGCTGGGAGAGGGATTTCAGATGGAACAGGAAACTTTTACCAGTCCTAATACACTTAATTTGCTGTATCTTATAGCATGATGCTATCTATTGATCTGTGTAGTATGTTATAACATAATTACAGTTCTGAGGGATATAATCTTGAAATAGATGAGCAATATTGTGCATTAAAACACTTCTGGGGAAAAGAATCCTGGAAGACTATGAAAACCAAGGAGTTTTAGATTTCAGCTTTGCTCTCTGGTTTTTAAATGCTGCTGGGAAGTTGTTAATTTTTGTCAGTGAAAACAAAATGCTGCTTCTCCTGCTGCCTGTATCACATTTACCTTCCAAGCACGTTCCCTGGAAATATTGGACAATCTCAGTAATGAAACTGCAGAATTTCTGGAGCAAAGCTGAACCCAAACATCTCTGAGCAGACAGAGCTCCCCCATCAATTTACAGATTGAATTCTTGATGAAATCAAGAATCAAGGGAGCCATTCCCTGTGTCCTGTCCCTCCATCTCTTGTCCCCAGTCCCTCTCCAGCTCTCCTGGAGCCCCTTCAGGCCCTGGGAGGGGCTCTGAGCTCTCCCTGGAGCCTTCTCCTCTCCAGGTGAGCACCCCCAGCTCTCCCAGCCTGGCTTCAGAGCAGAGGGGCTCCACCTCTCGGAGCAGCTCTGAGGCCTCTGTGGACTCTCTCCAGGTCCTTATTTTGGGGTCCCAGGGCAGGAGGCAGCTCTGCAGGGGGGTCTCACCTGAGTTTGCCTCATCCTGCAGGCCCAGGGCCCCTGGGCTGAGGGAGCTCTGAGCGATGGGAATTCATTGTGGTTTCTGCGTCCCCGCCCAGTTCCTGATGCCGTCCGTGTTGTGTTGCAGGTGGTGGGAACGCCAGCATTCCCGGGATCGAGAGGATGGCCCCCGGCATCGATCGGATGGGCTCGGGAATCGAGCGGATCCCCGCGGGGATGGGGCACGGGATGGAGAGGGTGGGCTCGGAGATAGACAGGATGGGGCTGGTGCTGGACCGCATGGGCTCCAACGTGGAGCGGATGGGCTCGGGCATNCACGTTCCCTGGAAATATTGGACAATCTCAGTAATGAAACTGCAGAATTTCTGGAGCAAAGCTGAACCCAAACATCTCTGAGCAGACAGAGCTCCCCCATCAATTTACAGATTGAATTCTTGATGAAATCAAGAATCAAGGGAGCCATTCCCTGTGTCCTGTCCCTCCATCCCTTGTCCCCAGTCCCTCTCCAGCTCTCCTGGAGCCCCTTCAGGCCCTGGGAGGGGCTCTGAGCTCTCCCTGGAGCCTTCTCCTCTCCAGGTGAGCACCCCCAGCTCTCCCAGCCTGGCTTCAGAGCAGAGGGGCTCCACCTCTCGGAGCAGCTCTGAGGCCTCTGGACTCTCTCCAGGTCCTTATTTTGGGGTCCCAGGGCAGGAGGCAGCTCTGCAGGGGGGTCTCACCTGAGTTTGCCTCATCCTGCAGGCCCAGGGCCCCTGGGCTGAGGGAGCTCTGAGCGATGGGAATTCATTGTGGTTTCTGCGTCCCCGCCCAGTTCCTGATGCCGTCCGTGTTGTGTTGCAGGTGGTGGGAACGCCAGCATTCCCGGGATCGAGAGGATGGCCCCCGGCATCGATCGGATGGGCTCGGGAATCGAGCGGATCCCCGCGGGGATGGGGCACGGGATGGAGAGGGTGGGCTCGGAGATAGACAGGATGGGGCTGGTGCTGGACCGCATGGGCTCCAACGTGGAGCGGATGGGCTCTGGCATGGAGCGCATGGCCCCGCTGGGCATCGACCACCTGGCCCCCAACCTGGAGCGCATGGGGCCGGCCATGGAGCGCATGGGCTCCGGCATCGAGCGCATGGGCTCCGGCCTCGGCTTCGGCATCGACCGCATGGGCGCCGCCATCGACCGCGTGGGCACCGCCATGGACAGGATGGGCGCCGGCGTGGAGCGCATGGGGGCGGGCATGGATAGGATGGGCATCGGCATCGAGCGCATGGTGCCCGCCGGGATGGGCGCGGGCATGGGCCAGGTGATAGAGAGGATGCCCGCGGGGCTGGAGCGCATCGGGGCCCCGCCCATGGACCGGATCGGGATAGAGAGGATGGGTGCCGCGCCCATGGACAGGATGGGCCTGGAGCGCATCGGGGCCACCAACATGGAGAGGATGGGGCCGCCCATGGGGCAGGGCATGGGGGCGGGCATCGAGCGCATGGGGCTGGCCATGGGCAGCAACTTCGAGAGGCCCATGGACATGGAGCGGGGCAACTTTGCAGGGAATTTTGCAGGATCCCTGGGAGGAGCCGGAGGCCCTGTGGCCGGGGTGGCCCGGAAAGCCTGTCAGATATTCGTGAGAAATGTGAGTACCCCTTTTTCCTTCTCCTTTTCATTCCTCCCCCTTTTCCCACTCCTGCCCTTTCCCACCCGTGGCATTCGTTGGGACTGATGTACTGATCTCATCCATGCTCAGTTTCCAGTCACAGTGTCTCATACTGGATGCTGCCAGATTTTGGGGGGAGTTAGAGCCATTTCCTTACCAGGAGAGCTCCTGGCTGTCCTGGGACGGGTTCTGTTTTTGGGGAGCTGGGAGCGCCTGCAGGGTGTTCAGCAGAGCCTCAGTAATGGTTTGTTCCTCTCTTCCCACAGCTGCCTTTTGATTTTACATGGAAAATGCTGAAAGATAAATTCAATGAATGTGGTGAGTTGTTTTCCTCACTCTGAGGAATTAATATGAATAATGGCCAGATAATAATCCAGAGGGCAGGATCAGATGGGATATTGGGAAGGAATTGTTCCCTGGGAGGGTGGGCAGGCCGTGGCACAGGGTGCCCAGAGCAGCTGTGGCTGCCCCTGGATCCCTGGCAGTGCCCAGGTGTGGTGTCCCTGGAGGGTGTCCCTGGGTGGACCTGGATGCTCTTTAAGGTCCCTCCTAGCCCAGACAATCCCACGGGAGCCAAGCCCAGCCTCAGCTGTGACGCGGAGCCTGCGCTGCCATTGCAGACAGGGCTCGGGCTCTGCTGGAGCTGGAGCTGGGATCAATGCACCAAACAACAGCTCAGCCAGGTCCTCGCAGAGCTCCGAGTGTCCCAGCCGGGGCAGGGGACCGTCCTTGAGGCGGGGCCGGAGCTCACCCGTGTTCTGTCCCAGGGCACGTGCTCTACGCTGACATCAAGATGGAGAACGGCAAGTCCAAGGGCTGCGGGGTGGTGCGGTTCGAGTCGCCCGAGGTGGCGGAGCGCGCGTGCCGCATGATGAACGGGATCCAGCTGCGGGGCCGCGAGATCGACGTGCGGATCGACCGCAACGCGTAGGGCCCCCGGCCAGGCCCTGCCATTTGTATTTTCTCTTGTTAACCATCTTTCTTTGACTGGATGTAAAGGTGTTCAGCCCAGCCCGGTTGCTTTCTGGAGTAATTTTAAGTCCTTTTTTTAACCGAGGGAGCCCCATTTTACTGGTTTTTTGCATTGGAACTGCCATGTGCACAATCTTTTTTTGTAGTTGTGGCATCTCGTTGACCTGACAGATGTAAACAGTCTGACTTTGATAATAAATGCAAGTTCAAGATTTCAGTCACAGCATCCTTTACTCTGCTTAAACCCCCTGTGAGCTCAGCTCAGCCAACTCTGTTTTGTACCCTGTGAAGTGTCAAAAGCCCCAATGTTCCTCCTGGTTTCTGACAGAATCTGTCTTTAGGATGTCTGCAAGGTGCAGGATCTTCCCTTTCCTGTATCCCACCTACTCCACGGGCACTGCCAGCTCAAGGTTTTTCTCTAGTGGCCACGCTGGTTTTAAAAAACCAGAAAATTCTTCTGCCCTGGGTTGTGTCGGTGCCACTGGGGCAAGGCCTGAGCTGAAAATGGGGTAAAAAAAATCTCTTTTTTCTCTCCTGTGCGCGTGTCTGGCCCAGGCACGTAGGGGGCAAACACCTGCTGCAGGTGAGGGGGGGAGATTTCGCCTTTTCCCGCAAGAAGCGGTTTCAGTAACGAACGGATCCGGTGTGGGGCGCGGGGGG
>VXBT01011692.1:31421-44104 GCA_013400235.1 Oriolus oriolus
AGAACCGGGGGGAGCTGGGAGAAGCGGGAGTGCGGGGCTGGCGCTGCCGGGGAGGTGTGAGCCTGGCAGAGCGAAGCTGCTGCGAGCGTTACTGGGGAGCTGCGTGGAGCAGGGTGGGAAATGTCTCTCTCCAGTGGGATTTGAGCTTCCTTAAATCGCTCTTTTTGCAGGAAATATCCAGTGCTTTGCCGTCAAGCTGTGGCTGCCCCATCCCTGGCAGTGCCCAGGGCCTTGTGCTCTCCCAAACCATCACAGGAGGGATTTTCAGCTTCTGGGAGAGCTGGGGGAGCAGGAAATGCACTCTAACGGGGCTGTTTCCCTTGCAGGGAGTAGAAACTGTGAAGAAGGAAATAGATGAGAGCGTTTTGGGACAAACTGGGCCCTACAGACGCCCGGAGCGGCTCCGGAAACGGACGGAATATTCCGGAGAGAGGATTAAAGAGCAGCGCGTGTTCGAAGCCAATGAGTACGTGTGGGCTCCTCTGGGGGGGACGGCTCCAGGTGTAATCTGATGGAAAACTTCGAAACAGGTCAGGGATTAAAACCTGTGGAGCTGTGGGGTGGGAGCAGCTGGGTCTGGGAGCACATTCCCAGCAGGAGCTGATGATCCCGAATCTTCCCGGCGTGGAACTGGAAACTTCAGACTCTAAAGTTCAGCTTTAATGTTCAGAGGTGAAATGTGAGCGCAAAGCAAGGCTCAGCTCAGGTTTTAACTTCTTGCTGCTGAGTTAGGCTGGGCAGGACTAAGGCTGAGCTCCTTTTTCCTGGGCTGCTTTGCTCCTCTTGAGTCGAGTTTTATTTGCCTGGTGCTTTATTTATCTGGAGTTTTGTTTATCTGATGTTTTATTTATCTGGGTTTTTTAATTTGTCTGCTGTTTTATTTATCTGATGGATCATTTATGGGGCTATAATTTACGGGGCTACAATTTATTTTATAATTGATGAGGCTATAATTTACCCTGTAATTGCCCTCATCGTTTATGTGCAGGCTCAGCCTCGGCGGTGCCGAGTGCTGCGGGGATATTCCTCAGGGTGTTGTCTGTACTCGTTACAAGTTAATTTTTCCCAAATATCCGCCTTTTATCCCTGTTTTCTGCCCTCTCCAGGGAGGCCATGGGCATGGTGCTGCATAAAGACTCCAAGTGGTACCAGCAGTGGAAAGATTTCAAGGACAACAATGTGGTTTTCAACAGTGAGTGCTCGGAGGGAGCGGCGCCGTCCCTTCCCAGCCCTTCCCGCCTGGATCTGCTTCCATCTGTGCCTCCAGCCCCGGCAGAACTCAAACCACGAGTTCCCACCTTTTTCTGTGGGGTTGGAGCTGGTGCTGGGAGTGCTGTGAAGGGAGGGAGGCAGGGCTGACAGCTCTGCAGCTTCTCCAGGCTGCTCCATCTGTGCTCCAGCCCCTCCTGCAGCTGGGCTCTGCTGGGAGCACTCCCTGCTGTCCCCAAACCCCTCAGAGGGAGCTGAACTCGTGGCTTTTCCCTCCTCAGCTTTGTTCTGGCACCAGGGAGAGGGAAGGCAGCTCTGCTCCTCCCGAGCTGGAGCTTAAAACAAGGAAAATCCTTAAAAATCAAGGGAGTTTAACACAACTTCCAAATTGGTGAAAGGCTTTATACAAAAAAAAAATCCTGTGATCTTTCTGTAATGTAAAGCTGATCTTTGATATCATCTGGGACTGTTTCTAGTGGAAATGCCCTGAAAACAATCCCAGAATCCCAGAATTTAGAATTGGAAAAGCCCTCCAGGGGCATCGAGTCCAGGCTGTGCCCGATCCCCACCCTGTCACCCCCAGAGCCCTGGGTGCCACCCCCAGGGGTGGGGGCTCCACCCGCTGCAGCAGCACTGCTCTAAACGAGCCCAGTGCTGAATTCCCCCATTCTGCTGGATAAATCCCCTTCCCAGAGGTGTTAAATCAGAGTGATAGCAGAGGGAAAGTTACTGAGCGATCAGAGCGTTGCAGGAAAACGGGGAATAAAATGGGGAGAAAACCAGGGAGAAAACCAACTCGTAGCTGGTGCCTGGTGCTGAGCAGAGGGAGTGGGGAGAGGTTGGATCCTGCAGGTTATTCCCTGGCTTGAGATGGGCCAGGAGGGCTCTGAGCTCTCTCTGCTGCCGTTCCAGGGTTCTTTGAGATGAAGATGAAGTACGACGAGAGCGACAACGCCTTCATCCGCGCATCCCGCGCCGTCACCGACCGCGTCACCGACCTCATAGGTACGGGGCCATCCCGGCTGGCGCTTCCTCCCCCTGCTCTGTGAGCGGAGCTCTGTCCCCTGATGTTTCCTGGTGCTGTGGCTGTGGCACCTCCCCACCGAGCTGTTCCTCCAGGGGGATTGTTCTCCAAGACGGAAATGTCCGAGGTGTTGACGGAGATCCTCAAGGTGGATCCGTCCTTTGACAAGGATCGGTTCCTGAAGCAGTGCGAGCGGGACATCATCCCCAACGTCCTCGAGGTGACAGGACCCATTGCTTCCCTCTGTTCTGCTCTTTGTTATCCCATGGAAGATTATTTTTTTACTTTCTTGTTGCTAAAATCAAAAGTTGGGACAGGATTTGCTTCTCCAGCTCTTTCCAGAACCTTGGGAAAGGAATTGCATCCCACATTTAGCTTCAAACCATGGGAAAATAAATGATTGTTGTGGCCTGGAAAGCAGCAGATGAGGTGGGATCAGAGGGAAGGGGGTGAGCAAATGGTGATAGCGCAGGGATCAGGGCAGGGATTTGGGATGTGCTCCTGGGTTCTGGGCTTGGATTTGGGAGGAGGAGCGGCTTGTGACAAAAGGTTCAGTGGTCATGGAAGTGTCTGGAATTTGATGGTTTTAAGGACTCGGAGAGATGAGAGGTGTGACTGTAAATGGATGTAGGTCCCTGTCACTGCAGCAGGAAGGACAGAGGGAATTTGGGGTTTGAAGTAGAGCAGGAATTGTTCTGAGGGACTCGGGAGAGGCTGAAGAGCTGGGGCTTGAGGGATTCTTCTGTTCCTTTGTGCCCTGAATGTTTCAGAGTGGGAAACTGTAGCTCTGCTCCTGCTCCTGTTTGATCCCAGGATTTCTGAGCACTGGGAACTCTGCTGACTGCCTGGCAGGTTTAACAGCAAGATTTAACAGGAAGGTTCAGCTGGAAGCTTCAAGAGAGTTTAATTATCCAAAGGTTTATGTCCCTTGGCCTCAGCTCCTGTGTTTTTATAGAAACCCTTTTTGCCGTTCCCCTCTGCAGCTCCCAGTTTTCCCCCCAGAGTCCCACAAAATGTGGGATTTAAGGAGTTTTGCTGCTGGAAGGGCTGATAGGTCCCACTTTGATACAGGAGGAGCTTTAAAATGTTGTGTTTGGTTTCCTGCTCAGGCTCTGATCTCCGGGGAGCTCGACATCCTCAAGGACTGGTGCTACGAGGCGGTGAGTGCAGCTCCCGGGGACGGCCCCAGGGCTTGGGCTTCTCCCTTGGAAATGGGGTCCTTTTGAGGGGTTTTTGCCTTGCAGATCTGAGTCTGAGTTGGTTGGAATTCAGGGAGTTCCTGGGAGCAGAGCCTTTCCTGGCAGGCTTTTATTTGGGTCTTCATTCCTCCAGAATTACTGTGGTGTAAAATCCAAAGTTACTGTGGTGAAAAATCCAGAGTTACTGTGCTGGAAAATTCCAAAATAATTCCGTTCCTCTGTTCAAGAGCTGAGTTTCTCTGAGTGAGTTCCCTGCACCGTTCCCCACCACCAGAGGGCTGGGAGAGGCAGTTTTTTCTATTTAATAAACCCCGATGAGCATTTTTTATACCAATGATCCAGTCTGAAAGCAAAGAATCCTCCCTGCTTCCAGCAGCCTTGGGAGTGGCACCTCAGGGTTGCTCTGGAGGGAAGCAGCAGCTTCCCTGCCGTTTGTGAGACCCAAACCCAACATTTCCGAGGCAGCTGGAATTGGAAATGGAGCTCCTGAGTCAAGAATAATCAGTCAGTTAAGGCAGGGGAGGAAGTGGGAATCCTATCCCTGAGAATCTGGGGGATAAAGGCTCTTAAGGGATCCCACAGGTGCTGAGGTGGTGATTCTGGTCACTAAACTCCCTGGTTTCCCCGGGTTTTCCCTGTTTCTGCTGCTCAGTCCGGTTGTGAGTCCCTCAGCTCTCAGGTGCTCTCAGGTCCTCACATTCTGCCCAGGAAAAGTGGGATTTTTAGTGGGAATTTGGTGATTCCCAAAGCATTTGCCGCAGTTCTTTGATCCCTTCCTTCAGCACATTTATAAAAGTGTGACTTTTTTTCTTGTGGGGGATTTTTTGGTGGCTCTCTCCAAGCAGAAATTCCCATTTTTTGGTGACAGAACAATTCCAAACAATTCCCAACCCAAGTCTGTTCTTCCCTCAGACCTACAGCCAGCTGGCCCATCCCATCCAGCAGGCCAAGGCCTTGGGGCTCCAGTTCCATTCCAGGATCCTGGACATCGACAACATCGACGTGAGTTCCCTGTCCGGGATTCCCTTGGCGGGAGGGATTAAACCCACGGGCTCAGGAGGGGATTTTTAAGATCATGAAGGTTGGAAAAATCCTGCAGGATCATCAAGATCAACCCTCTGTGCTCTGACTGCTGGGTTTGAGCTCGGGGGTTTGGCATTTCTGCTCCCAGAGGGAGAATCCCACTGCTGGATGGGCTTTAAGGTCCTTCCCACCCAAACCAGGGATTCTGGGATGACTCAGCCAAATCTCTGCACGTTCCAGGTGCTCTCCAGGGCCCTCTGTGGAGGAGCTGGAGCTGTTCCTGCCCCACTTAGGGAATTCTGTCACCTCATTCCGGTGTCAGCTCCGTGAGATCAGCTCCCAGTCCTGACCTGCCTGGGGAGATTCCAGGGATCCCAGCACTGAGAAATAATCCCAGTGGGAAGTCTGGGAGGGATGCAGTGATCAGGGACATTCCTGCTCCTCCTGGAACCCCACGGGCAGAGGGATGTTGTGATCATTGATGGTGTCTGAAACATCTTGGAAATCGGGCTGGGGTTGGGTTTGGGTGGAAAACTGGTTTTTATTTGGATGGATTGAGTGAGTCCGGCCGGCTCCGGCGCTGGGGTGGGAGCTGATTCCCTGGGATCAGGCACGGGAACGTTGCAGAGCTGCTGAGATTCCCTCAGGGAACAGGAAAATCTCCCTATAAATAAATTTATTCCTTTGTGACACGGCCCAGCCTTGTGCCTGTGCTGGTGCTGCTTCCTTTGTTGGGGATGAAACAGAATGTTTGGGAACATCTCGAAAGGAAAATCCTGCTGGCCTCAGTCCCTGTGAGTCCTTTTGGGGCAGCACAGCCAGGAATTCCAGAGCTGAAGAGCAGCAAAGCATTCCCTGGTATCCTGCATTCCCACGAAAAAGGGGATGCAAAAGGTCTCCCACAAAAGGCAGAAAGAGAATTCTGGATTTTTGAAAAGAAAAAGCTGAATTTCCACTCCTCTTGCATTCCAGTGAATGAGGTCTTTAAATATTTAATGGAATGGCCTGGGAATGGAGGGGAACAGTCCTGGCCAACAAAAGGTTCTCACCTTGGAGTCTTTGTGGTGCAGGTTTTGTCTGGTTCAGAATGACTTCCTGGCAAAAACTGATTTAAAAGCGGGAGAAAAGGCTCCATTTGATCCTTGTGGGTCCCTTCCAGCTCAGGATTCCAAACCTTTCCTTCAGAAAATTCCGGTTTCGGAGAGCAGGGTGCCCTTTATTCTTGCTTTCTAGTTGGGAATGACGGAGCAGAGCTTGTTCCCATTTCCCAGATTTATGGATTTGGGAAGAGAACAAAAAAATTCACAACGATTTGGGGAAAGCTTTGAAGGTTCCCAGGTATTTTTTACTTGGAAGTTTTTAGGGAAACAGCTTTTCCATAATATCTGAACTGTGGAATTGATGTGACTGAGCAGCCAGGGGAGCTCTGGGGGAGCTGGGGGTGTCCAGCCCCGAGGGTGGTGGGAAACTCCAGGTGCTCTTCCATGAACCTGCAGGAATGGGCTGTTTTCCATGGAATTCTCTGTCCTTGCAGCTGGCCATGGGGAAGATGATGGAGCAAGGACCGGTGCTGATCATCACCTTCCAGGCCCAGGTGGTGATGGTGATCAAGAACCACAAAGGGGAGGTGGTGGAAGGGGACCCGGTGAGTGGGGCCTGGGACACGTTTGGGGCCTGGGACACATTTTGGGTCTGGGACTCATTTGGGGTCTGGACATGTTTGGGTTTTGGGACACGTTTGGGGTCTGGGACACGTTTGGGGTCTGGACACGTTTGGGGTCTGGGACTCATTTGGGGCCTGGGGATGTGGCCCTTGGGGACAGTGGTGGCCTTGGTCCATCCCATTCCCACCTCCCCCTGCTGGGTTTTCCTCCCCCTTTCCCAAAGGGCTCTGGGAGAGCAGAGCCCTCTGGCAAACAGGGTGGGAGCAGAGTTGAGTCACTGGATGAAAAAACCCCCAAATCCACGTTTTTAGCTCCCCACGCTGGCACGGAGCGATGCCTCCATTCCCTGGAAATCCCACAGGGAGCTCCCACGCCCGGCTGTGGCTCCGGCCGTGTGCGGTGCTGGGGGAGCAGGGCAGGGAGTGACCCGTGGGGCCAACCCCTGGCACCTCCCGCAGTGCCCCCGGCTGTGCTGGGGCTGCTCCTTCCCGGGTGATTCCAGGCTGAGCCTGGCCCAGGGAATTCCCAGCTCCCTGAGGTGGTGGCAGCCGCTGGAGGAGGCTCCTGGAGCTCCTTTATTCCCGAGGGTCTCTCTCCGGGCAGCTCCGGCCTGCCCTGTGTCTCAGTAGCTCAGTGACACTTCCTGGGGATGTGGGGACAGTGCTGGCACTTCCCAGCACATTTTCCTTGGAATTAATGCAGGCATTTAACAAATACCGGCTTTTGCAAGCCTGACCTTTAGTCCAGGCTGGAAAAATGGGATTCATTTGAATGATGGGGCCCATCAGGGCTGATTCACAACCAGGGCAGGAACAGCTGATCCAGTGATTCCCCGCATTGAATTCCTGCATTCCTGGGAGATAAATATTGATGGGATAATTATTGAACAGGATATCAAAGTCTGTTTGCTGTCGGATTCCTCTGGAGCCGCAATGAATCAGGGAGAGGCATTAAAATTCTCCAGTGGAGCCCAAACCTCAGCTTTAATCAAGTGCCCAGGGCTGGGTGGAACTGCTGAGCTGCTGCTGGAGCGTTGAACACCGGGGGTTTCAGGGAGAGGGGAGCCCCAAATCCACAGAATTCCGGTGTAGGAAGGACCTTAAAGGTCTCCTCGTGCCAGCCCGGCCGGGGCGTCCGTGCCCCTCTAACCGCGGGCTTCTCCCGGCAGGACAAGGTTCTGCGGATGCTCTACGTGTGGGCCCTGTGCAGGGACCAGGACGAGCTCAACCCCTACATGGCCTGGAGGCTCCTGGACATTTCCTCCTCCAGCACGGAGCAGGTGCTCTGAGCACGGCTGGGCCCCCTCTGGAAGCAGGTGCAGCCCGGAGGGAAGCGGGGCCGGGGCTGTGGGCAGAGCGGGCTCCCGGTTCTCCCGGTCCCCGAGGGGCGGGGGGCGATCCCCGCTCGGCTCTGCCGTGCCCGCGGCGCCCGAGGGGCTTTGAGTGCCCGGCGTGAATGTGTGACACGGGCAGCTCTGCTGCTGCTGCCTTCCTCGTGCCTCCAGGAGGCTCCCGGGCGCTTCCCAGTGCTCCCAGCCAGCTGGGAATGGCGGAGAGCCCTCGTTCCCAGCTGCTGGCACCCTCAGAGATGCCGGGAAAGGCCTCGGAGGGGCTCTTGGCTGCCAATCTCCTGCCCGAGCTCCAGCCTCGTGTCCCCGCCGTGTGTTGCACTTTCCCGAACCAAATACAGCCAGGACTTTGCACACGGAGGTGTTGGATCCTCGGGGTGGTGGTGGGATGGGGGTGGTGTTGGAATATCCAGGGGTGAGGAGGGTGGAGGGTGTGCGGCCAGAGAGGAGGAGCAGCTGGGGTCTCTGAGGAGTGGGGCCGCTTGGGAAACCCTGGATTTTTCTGTCCCATCCCCGTCTCATTCCCAGGAGGAAAGCTGTGCTCCTTGCTCAGCTCTCTGGGCTTGCCTGCTCCTCATCCCTGCGCAAATCCCGGCTCCAGGAGCAGGAACCTCCCCAGTCTGCTGCTGGAGCGTGGGCTGAAATCCCCTTCCAGGCCCAGTGCAAAAAATGGGGTTTGAAAACCCCAAATCATGAAACAAATCCCCTAAATCCGGGTTCCAGTGGCAGCGCTCAGCAGGGTTTGGGACCCTCCTTCCCGAGTTCTTCCTGTGGGGAGGAGGAGCTGCAGGGTTTGAGGTTCTCATGGAGGTGTTTATGGGCACCACCTGCCCCCATCCATGGGAAGTGAGGGTGGGAAAAGGCTTGGAAGAGGAAATCCGGGGATTGCTGTGGTGCTGAGGGGGAGGCAGGACAGCTCTGCCCCGCCACCGTGATTAAAGAGAATAATTCCAGTTCCTCCTTCTCTTCCGAGTGTCCGGAGCTTTGAACATCCCTGGGATCTCCCCACAGCCCTGGGCTGGCATTTCCCTTGGAGTGGGACAGATCCAGCAGCAGAGGCTGCCCCGGCCCTTGGAGCATTCCCGGGGTGTGGGGATGCCACATTCCCTGTCCCAGGGCAGGCTGAGGGAGGGATGTGGTTCCTGGGGTCACAGCCACCCCAGGGAACGCTCCAGGCTGGGATCAGGGGCTGGAATGCTGGGAAAGGCCAGGGCTGGAGCCCCAGGAGCGGCTGAGGGAGCTGGGAAAGGGGCTCAGCCTGGAGCAAAGGAGGCTCAGGGGGGATCTTGAGGCTCTGCACAACTCTCTGACAGGAGGGGGCAGCTGGGGGGGGTCGGGCTCTGCTCCCAGGAGACAACAGGACAAGAGTTGAGTTGAGGGCAGCCTTGAGTTGCACCAGGGAAGATTTAGGTTGGACATTGGGAAAATGCCTTCATGGAAAGGGTTGTAAAGGCCTGCCCCAGTCCCCATCCTGGGAGGGATTTACAGTCCACGGGGATGTGGCCCTTGGGGACAGTGGTGGCCTTGGCAGTGCTGGGGCTCGGTGGCCTCGGGGGCTTTTCCCAGCGCCGCTGATTCCAGGATTGCGGGCGCTGGGCGCTGCCCGTGGCTCCCTCCCCGGGATGTCTCCAAGGTAAGCGGGGTTGCCATGGGAATGGGGATGGTGGGATGGTGACTCAGAGCCGCTCCTGCCGGGCTCTGACACTCCGTGGGCTGTTCCCTTCCCGGCGTGGGGGGCTCGGAGCCCCCACATCCCTGACACCTTCCCGAGCTGCTCCAGCCCGGCCTTGGGCACTGCCGGGGATCCAGGGGCAGCCTCGGCTGCTCTGGGAATCCCACTCCAGGGAAAGGTTGGAATGTGTTTGACCGAACCCAACCCATTCCACGATTCTGTGGTTCCACAGCTCCTCGGGAAGGCTGGGCCATCCCACGCTGTTATCCCGAGGCCCTCGGGGTTTTCCCCCCGGATCCTGCGGTGCTGGGCTTTGGACAAACTGCCCTGAGGGTTTTGCTCGGGCATTTCCAGTGCTGGATTTGGGTGGAATGTGGTGATCGGGATGGCTCTGAGCACGTCCCCAGTGGTCCCTCAGTGCTCCTCGCTCCTCTGCTCCTCCCTCCAATGCCTCTTTTAGGGGTGCAGCCCCTGCTGCCAGGTAGAATTGTCCTCCCTGGGCCTTTCTGGTACCAGGGCTCTCCTTTCCAGCCTTTAGCACACGAAACATCCCTGCCAAACGCCTGCTCCGGGGCAGAGCTGTGCCCAGCCCGGAGCACCAACCTCGTTCAAGAGCAATTCACTGGCGGGGGAGGTTTTTTGAATGAGGTGTTTTTCATCTGGGCAGGGAGCTGGGACAGATCCATGGAGCAGCAGCTCCTGTGCTGCCCGTCCAGAGCTCAGCTCTGCCAAAGCCTCCGAGATGTTTTTTTTTGTGGTGAACGATTCCAAAATGATTCTTCTCCTGTATCAGATCAGCTCCGAGAGCTGCGAGTTCTCCCTGGAGGTGCTGGAGGGAGCGGGGGCTTTGTCAGGCTCGGCAGAGGGATGAGTTACTGAGGGATGTGGGATTCTTCTGGCTCGGACTGTTCCTCCCAATTACAGTCAATAAATAAAGCTTAATTAAGGCAAAGGCTTGGAGAGCACTTCCCCCCACGCTCCCCCATGGAGCACGGGGGGGAAATTCCACTTGGGAAGGTTCTGCCTGTGGCTGCCCTGTCCCTGGAGGTGTCCGAGTGTTGGAAGGGGCTCGGAGCAGCCTGGGATGGGAGGGGAGTGGGGCCGGACGGCCTTTGAGGTCCTTCCAAGCCGACCCATTCCCCGATTCAGCGCCCGAAGTGCGGAGTCACCGCCGCGATTCCGCCGCGGCCTCGGCAGGAGCTGGAGCAGCCCTGAAGGGTCACCAGAGTCCGAATGGGGCTGGGCTGGGCTGGGCTGGGCGGCAGAGCCCAGCAGCGATCTGCTTTCCAGAGGGAAAGAGCTTCCAAACGATCCCGCGGGAGCGTCTGGAGGCAGCCGCCCGGCAGGAGAAGGATCCTGACACAGCATCCCCGCTCCGGAGGGGCCGGAGCAGCCGGGACACGGCACCGGCCCGTGGCTGCCGCCGCGCAGGCACACAAAGCTTTGGGGGAGCTCTCGGGGGTGTCCCGGCAGCGGAGGGCAGGGCTGGAAAACACCGGGAATCCCACGGGGAGATGGGATCCGGCACTTCTGTGCTGTCCCTTAAAAGCCATCCTGCCATTCCATTCGGATGGAATCCGAAACAGCGCTCGGCAGGGGAATGAGCGCGGGTTAAGGGATGGATCCATTGATTTTGTTCTGTCCTTGGTCTCGATCTTGCCTTTCCCTGAGATGTTTTCAGCTGAGGTGCTTTTAAAACAGCTTTAATTCATTTTCCCTCGGCTGCTGCAGTGCTGCTAATTGGGAACCGGGACTATCTGACAGGATTTACATAGATTTGAAATGAGAGAGGAATAACTTCCAAAAATACCTCCCTTTTTAAACGCAAATGCAGCAGAAACTTCGTGAAACCATTTTCTTAAAATACCCTGAAAATCCGCCGTGATTTTGATGGATCCTTTCTGCCAGCGAGGTTTGCTCCTGGAAAGGATGGATCCGAACATCCTGACGAGCTCTGATTGCAGCGGGAGCTGTGACCGCGCAGGGGCTGCCCAGACCTTCCCCACACGCCCAGGTTTCCCCGGGAACTCAGGCTCGGCTTTCCCGGGAACACGTGCCGGGCGCTGGACTCGCGGCTCCGCGCCCGCCCGGCCGTGGGATGGGATCTCTCCTTCTGGCATTTGTTTTGATCCCATGGGATGTGAGTGGGACCTGCCCTGGCGGGGATGAGCCCCGCGGTCTCCATTGGCACCGGCACGTCTGAGTTCCCCGGGAACGTCTGCCACGAGCTCCCGTAGCCATGGAGACACCGAAGCCGTGCACAGCAACACTTTTCCAGGCGTTTTTTCCCTTTTTTTCCCCCTGTCAGCCTCCTCGGGCTGTGTGACTCTGCTGTGCCCACAGCAAGGGCGGATCATTTTAAGGGAATAGTGGATTTTTCTATGGAATGTCAGGTGAGAGCCCTGGCAGAGCTCATCCTTGCTCCCAGCATCCCGCTGCTTCCACGGTCCGTGCCCCACCAACGGGCAGCTCTTCCCGTCTCCAGCCTAAACGATTCCATGTGGGATGGGGCGGCTCTGCTCTGGAGCCGGGCTGGGAGAGCTGGAGAAGGGAAGGATCCAGGGAGAGCTGAGAGCCCCTTGCAGGGCCCGAAGGGGCTCCAGGAGAGCTGGAGAGGGACTGGGGACAAGGGATGGAGGGAAAATACGGTCACCCTCTGCTCTGCCCCGGGGGTGTGCGGGAAGGCAGCGCTCCAGAGGGATGGATCCAGCCAGGAATGGTGCAGCAGCAGGGATGTGCTCGGCTGCAGGGATGCTCCGAGGGTGTGCTGGAAGCTCCTGGCTGGAGAGGAGCAGCAGCTCCATCACCACAGTCCTGTCCCTGCTGTCACCCCGTGCTGGCCCCGGGGGTGTCCCAGAGATCCCCGGGATGGGATGAGCAGGATGCTGAGCACAAGCAGCAGCGATGCTGGAATTCCAAGCTGGCATTTGACAGGGATCTCGGCCAAAAAATCCCGTGGGGCCTGGATCCCTCCTGCCTGTCCCAGCACGGCTCTGCTCCACGGCTGTGTCCCCTTCCCGGCACCCCCACAACCGCTCCTGTCCCCTGCATCCCCAGGGTCACTCCCATGGCTGCCCCTGCAGCCACCTTGCCCCCCCGATCCCGTATTTTCACAGCATTCCCGTGGCACTGCTCCTCCCTGCATCCCCAGGGTCCTCCTGCAGGACCACACCCACTGCAGCCCCCTGTCCCTGCTCCCAGGGCCCCTGTGCTGTCACCTCTCCGTGTGTCCCCTCCGCATTCCTCGGCATTCCCCCCACGACAGCGCAGCCCCTGCACCCCCAGGGTGC
Source organism: Oriolus oriolus (assembly GCA_013400235.1). Classification (NCBI taxonomy): domain Eukaryota; kingdom Metazoa; phylum Chordata; class Aves; order Passeriformes; family Corvidae; genus Oriolus; species Oriolus oriolus. The sequence continues at coordinate 43,851 of VXBT01011692.1, forward strand.
CACATCCCTAAAATCCCAGCAGGGTACCACATCCCTGCATCCCTAAAATCTCCCCAGGGCACCACATCCCTGAGACCCCCCACTCCACCTGTATCCCCGGGTTACCACATCCCCGCATCCCTAAAAATCCCCCCAGGGTACCACATCCCCCTGCTGCCACATCCCGCACACCTTCCCGCATCCCCCCGACATCCCATCCCCCGCACCCTCCCGCTCCCACCTTCCCCGCAGCCCCGCACGCCTCCCACCCCCTC
>VXBT01011692.1:44377-57883 GCA_013400235.1 Oriolus oriolus
GAACCGGGAAAGTTTGGTGGCGGAGCCCCGGGGCTGCACCGGGCACCGCCCGCCCGCGGCTCCGCAGGGGCGGTGCGGGATGCGGGGGGACTCCGCTCCCGGTGCCGCTCCCGGTGCCGCTCCCGGTGCCGCTCCCGGTGCCTGCTGCCCCCGGCCCCGGGTGGGCTCCCTGCGGGGATGGGGGGTCCGGAAAGGTGCGGGATCCCCGGGGTCGGGGGGCGCCCGGGGGGCTGTGACAGCCTGGGGGGGGGGGGGGAGGGAAAAAAGGGGAATTTTGGAAGAAATATTGCTGTTAGATAAAATCTGGGATGGGCATTTTGGGGAAGAAGAAGTGGAAAACAAGGAATTCCTGCAGCTGCTGCAAAGCTGCTGATCTTGGGGTTCTGCTGTCGGGGAGCAGAGGGGCGGCTGCCGAAGCCCCCAGGTGCTGAGGGGCTTTGGGGGTGCCCACCCCGGGTCTGGGAGACGGGGGAGGGCGGCTTCGGAAAACTTTGGGATGAAACGGAGCTGCGTGGTCCCTGCTGGAGCCGGGGGTCCGTGCGGGAGCCGGGGGGATCCCGCAGAACCCCGGGGCAAAGGGCTGAGCCGCGGAGCTGCCCCTCGGAGGAGCCGGGGGCGTTCCACTCGCAGCCCCCGCGGGAAGTGCTGGAGCTGTGGGAGCTCTCTGGGAGTGCCGGGGAGCCCTGCCCGTGCAGAGGGAATTCGGGAGGTCTGGGCTCGCTGGAGGCAGTTTTTGGTGCAGAGCCTCGTGTTGAACATGAGATGAAGCTCCAGCGGTGCCCGGTGTGGGACTGAGGGCGGTTTGGGGCTCCCCGGACCCCGACTGCCGTGCCCACCCTCCCGCCATTCCCGGGGGGTTCTGCTTCCTCCCAGCCGCTGTTATTTGTCAGGAACGTGTCCCGGAGCTGAGGGGGTGACCCCGGCGCTGCTCCGGGTGGCTCTGGCGGTGCCTGGGCAGGGCTGCGCCTGGGACGGGCGGTGGGAATGGTTCTCCTGGCAAAGGGACGCGGGGGGAGCAGGATCTGTCTGGTTGCCTGGGCAGCACAGCCGCGGCTGCTCCTGGCAATGCCCAGACCTTTGGGTGAGGCTCTGTTTTTCCCAGAGAAACCCTGGGAATGCGTTCGGGATCTCTCCCCACGGCTCCGGTGTCGGGAGGGGCAGCGAGAGAGGTGGGATCATCCCTGAAATCTGCACGGGAACGGCACGGGTGAAAGCCCCAAGCTGCAAATCCCCCGGGAAGGGCGGATGGGACACGAGGACAGGGCCTCAGGCCGTACCAGGCCAGGTTTAGGTTGGTTTTTGGGAGAATTTCACTGCAGAAAGGGCGGTCAGGCACCGGCACCGTGGCACTGGTGGGGTCCCCATCCCTGGAGGGATCCAAAGCCGCGTGGATGTGGCACTCGGGGACGTGGGTCCGCAGTGGCCTCGGCAGCGCTGGGAATGGGCTCGACGATCTTGGGAGGCTTTTCCATCGTAAACAATTCTCTGATTCCATGATCTGGGGCGGCTCCAGGGCCACCCGGCAGCTCCTGCTGTCCCCAAGGCGCCGTCCACCTGTTGCGGGTGGCCCCGGCCGGGCAGGTCCCGCTGCCCCCGCGGCTCTCCCGCTGCCAGGGAAATCTGCTCCGGCAGCGTTCCCGGGGCACAGCGGGACGGAGCGGGCCGTGCCCGGCCCCCGCCAGGCCAGGCCGGGGCTGGAGCAGCAGCAGGGCCGTGGGCGGCTGCCGGAACAGCCGGAGCTTGGAGCGGCAGCCGGGGCTCGCCAGCTCCGCGCCTCCTCCCAGCGCCTGACACGGGTGACAGCAGCGGGTGACAGCAGCGGGTGACAGCCTCAGGCTCCTGGCGCTGAACTCTCTGGAATCGCCGCCTGTCAGTGAATCCCGAGCCGCGCTCCGGGAACAGCTGCTCCCGGGAAGGAAGGAAGCGCTGCCGGGCTGGCAGGAGCCTGGAGCGGCTCTGCTCCTGTCGCAAACATTCCCGACGAAGTCAAACTGATGGACTGGGGCCTCCCGAAGGGGAACTTAAGGGCCATTAGGCTGCAGCTCGGAGGGCGGCGATAAACCCGGGATTAAAGGAATAACATGGATGGGGAGGGAATTGCGGGATGGGGCTGCTCCAGGGCATGGGGCCGCTCCAGGGCATGGGGCCAGGTGATGGAAAACTGGGATTTAGAGGGGAGCTGGGCGCTGCTTCTGGGAGAAGGAGCTGGAACCCACAGGGCGGAGCTGTGGGGACCCAAAGAGGGACCCGGAGTGGGTCTGGAATGGTTGGGAAAGAGCGATCCCAATGGTGCCTGGCGGGTGGGACAGAACCTGCCCATTCCCATTCCAGCCGTGCCTGGCCTTGGGTCTGCCTTCCCAAGGTCTGGCTGGAAAAGCACCCGGAACACCCTGGGAACCCCGAGTGAGGGACCTGCCTGACCATTCCTGGCTGAGGGAATCCAGCAGCACAGGTGTATCCATGGATTTTAACATCCTCCCAAGCCCTTGTGTGGCCTTCCCTTCCTGTCCTGGCAGGGCTTGGTGCCCACTGGGTCTCTACATCCCAGCCACGAAGGCAGAACCTCCTTCAGGGAGGATTTTTAGAATCCAGACCTTTCTTTGGAAGCACTTTCGGCTCCTGCTGGAATTTCCCAGTTCGTGGGAATGGTTTGGGAGCAGAGGGGGTTGGAGCCGAGGTCCCTGAGCCCGCAGGAGAGCAATGGCTTGGGCTCCTGGAGAGGAACAAACACGTCCTGGGAGCTCCCAAAGAGGCAGGGCTGGGTTCACTGGATCCTCTTCCAGCCTGGAACGGGCTCTGGGGGCCAGGTTGGATGGGAATAGTGGGAGGTGTCCCTGCCCATGGCAGGGGATGGATCTCCCTGACCCTCAGGGTCCCTCCCAGCCCATTCCATGATCCCACAGTTCCCTTTGTGGTGTTCCCGTGGGAGCAGAGGTGGCTTTGCCATCCCACCCTCTCTGTTCCCCATTCCCGCTGCCCTTGGGCCCCTGGCTGGCCCAGCCCCGGGGATCAGGGACGAAGGATCCTCTGCGGTGGGAGAGCTCCTGGCGAGCAGCCAGCTCACGGAATTCAGCTGGAAAATCGTTGGATCGGCCCCACGGAGCTGCCCGGGGTGGGAAGGGCTCCTCAGGCCGGAGCCTCCGGTGCCTGCGGAGGTGCCTGAATTCCTGGGATCTCCCGCAGCCCCTCTGCATTGCAGGGCTGGGAGTTTGTCTTTAATTGCACCGGGCTGTGCTAACGAAGGGATTAAGGCCTGGAAGGGTGAGCGGTGCCGGCCAAATTCCCTCCCCTGCTCCAAGGGCTCCTGTTTTGTAATGCTCTCCTTTCATTCCTCCATCCCTGCCTGGAGCATCCCACGCTGGGATCCCGGGATCTGAGCTGCTCCTGGGGATGGGCCACTCGTCCCCACTGGCTGGCTGAGCCTTCCCACGGACCGAGGGATGAGGGAACACCTGGATGGATCCGGGCATTTCCTTCTCCCCGGGGTCTCCGTTGGGCATTGGCAGCTTGGAGCACTCCTCCAGCAAGGGTCGGGATGGGCTCCAGGGCTGGATGTGCTCCCGGGAGGGGCAGAGCTGGTGGGATGCTCTCTCCTGTGGGTCTCCTGCAGCTGCTCCCTGCTGGATCCCACGGAGCTGCTCCATCCGTGGGATCCTCTTCTTTCCAGGGCAGGAGCGTGGGATGCGCCCAGGGCTCCTCCAGGAGAGGAGGTGGCTGGAACTGGAGCTGCTGCCAGGGGCAGGAGCTGGGATAAACACATGGATTCTCGGGAGCTGTGCGGGGCAGGGGGATCAGGAACATTCCCTGAGAGCGGCAGGGAGGGAACCTTGTCCCCGAGGGAACTCCTGTCCTGCCCTGGCCGTGCCAGGCTCGGGGCAGACGCCGCCCTGGTGTCCCTGGATCAGGATTCCAGCCGGAGCAGCGGCGCCAAGGCCGGGAGCGGCCGCCCGGCTCGGCTGCCAAGGTGCTTCCAGGAATGCCTCTCTCGGCTGGGGCACGGCGGGGACGCAAACCAGGCAGTGATGGAAAGTGCTTGGCACTGTGGTGGCACAAAGTGTCCTGGCACGGCGCGGGCACAGGCGGGACCAGCCCGGGATCCTGGCACGGGGCCGGAGCCCAGATCCACAGGAGCCACAGCCCAGAGCAGGGGGGCGGGACACGGATCCCCCCCAGCAGGGATGGGGTTCCCAGGGTGGGACACGGATCCCCCCCGGCAGGGATGGGGTTCCCAGGGTGGGACACGGATCCCCCCCGGCAGGGATGGGGTTCCCAGCTGCGGATGGACAATCCTGTCCCTGCGTGTCCCTGCCTGGCACAGGGGGGTGGGAAGGGGAAGCGTCCCGGCAGTGGGGTGAGAGGATTTGGGGTCTGGTTCTGGGGATGCTCCTTCCCTCCCGCTGCTGCTCCGAGTGCGCCACTGATCCCAGCCCAGCCCTGACATTCCTGGCCCTGGGGGAGCCACGGAGGAGCCTTTGGCTGAGGTGAGAGATGGGGATGGGCCAGAGGACCCTGCTGGGATCCAGGACCCTGCTGCGTCTGTGGCCATTCCTGGTTTCCCCAATCCTGTCCATCCCGCAGCTGTGTCCACCCCCGGCATTTCCCTGGAGCAGAGTCTGGATCTGGGGAGCCTCAGGGAGCTCAGGGCAGCCCCTGGATCCACCAGCAGCTCCCAGTTCCTTTCCCTGCCTGGTTTGCTGCTTGTTGGAGTGCAGGGAATGCTCTGGGTGCTTTGGGAACCGTGGCTGAGGCCAGACTGGATCAGGACCTTCCCCGAGGGAAGCAGGAATGGGATCTCCCGGCTCCCTGCAGCTCTGAGCCTCCTGAGGGTGGATAAAATGACCGGGAGTTCGCAGCATGGGAACGGCATCGATTTCCGGGAGCTGAGCCCTGGCCCTGCGATCGATCTGCATTTTTATCAGCTCATCTCAGCCACAGGAGAGGCTCTGGCACCGCGGGGGAGGAGGAGGAGGGGGAAAGGAGGAGGAGGAGGTGGAAAATGAGGAGGAGGAGCAGGAGCAGCTCTGCTCTGGGAGTGCTGCTGGGGGTCCCTCAGCTCCTCAGGTCTCCTGCTCGGTCCTGCAGCGTCCCACACGTCCTGCGAGGGATGGAGGGATGGAGTGATGAAGGGATGCAGGGATACAGGGATGGAGAGATGGGGGAAGGAGGGATGCAGGGATGGAGTGATGCAGGGATGCAGGGATGGAGGGATGCATGGATGGAGGGATGGAGGGAGGGAGGGATGCAGGGATGGAGGGATGCAGGGATGGGGGGATGCAGGGACGTTCTCCAGGTTAAAACGCTCCCCAGGGAGAGAGGCTGGGACATCCGTGGTGCTCTGGGAAGGACATGGACCAAATCCAGCCTGGCTCTTCCTTTCCTCTTCTCCTCCCCGTCCTGCTCCCTTTTGCCTCTGACCTGGGCGGGTGCAGGGGCTGAATTCCAGAGGATTCCCGAGGCAGGGGCTTCGCTCTTGTTTCCTCTGGAATTCCTTGGCTACGACAATCGGGCCGTGCTGGCACTTGGAAAGTTCATTTTCCCTGGGAGTTACGGCTGAGTGGGGACGCTGGGGCAGGGAGCACTTGGCATTCCCAGGACAGGGAAAGCTCCGGCCGTGCCGGGCCCCTCCGGGGCTGCCTCTCCCCGGCTGCTCTTCCCTTCTCCCCCCGTCACCTCCCGCGCTCGGCAGGAGCCGCTCGGAGCCGGGCTGGAGCCATCGCTGTCCCCGCTGGAATGGACGGGATAATTCCCTCCAGCGGACAGGTCCGAGGGCCAGGGCGGGGCTGGGATCCTCGCCCGGAGAGCCGGAGCTCCGTGCGCTCAGCACCCGGAGCCCTGGGCTGAACCCCGGCTGGGACCTGCCCCGGGGACAGAGCCCGGGCTGGGTTTGGGATTGTTCCCTCTGCTCGGCCTTTGCGCCTTCCCAGGCCGGGCTTTGTGGGGCTCGGAGCACCCCGGACGCCGGGAGGTGTCCCTGTCCCCGGCAGGGGCGGCCCTGGGTGGGATTTAAAGCCCCTCCGACCCAAACCACTCTGGAATTCTGTGACAGGAACAGAGCCGGGCAGGCTGGCACTGACAATCCCGCTCCCCTGGGCTTCCAGCCCGGATTGTTTTGGGGGAATTCAGCTCCGTGATCCACACAAAGCCTCCGCCGCTGCTCTGGGAGTTGCTGCACGTGGAGGGCGGCTCCAAACAGCGACTCCGACCCAGGGATGATTAAAAATCCCATAATTGCAGCACCGGAGTCCTTCGGAGCCCAGTCTTTGCCCATTTGCTCAATAATTCATGGCAGAGCCCGGTAATTAAATGCTAAAGACCCGCTTTGCCTGGCATTGTTTGCAGTTCCACTGCTGCCTGAATGCGAGAAATTACCGACTCATTTAATTGGTAATTAAAAGTAATGATCGCTTCCCCTGGTCCAGGAATTACTCAGCATTTCTGGGCCTGTTTGCACACAGCAGAAACACCCTGCCTGCTCTCCAGCCCGATTTCCTGTAAACTTATCTCTGGCTTTGTGCTGAGGGAAGCCTCGTGCTGCCCCGTCCTCTTTTCATGGCTCATAAAAGCCAGGAAAAATGCGAAATAGCACCGAATTAGCACAGGCTGCCCGCGGGAAACGCCTTGGATGTGCGGGTTTGGAATGTCCGGGTGCTTTTGGGGGTGGATTTGGGCGTTTGGATAAGGGAATGTGGCTATTTTTATAAATATTTCGCAGTTCCTGACAGGAGGAGCCCGGGGGGAAATCGGGGTCTGCTCCCAGGGAACAACAGGACAAGAGGGAATGGCCTCGGGTTGTGCCAGGGGAGGTTTAGGTTGGATTTTTGAAAATTTCTTCATGGAAAGGGTGGTCCAGCCCTGGAACAGGTGGAGTCCCCACCCCTGGAAGTGTCCAAGACCAATGGGAGGTGTCCCTGCCCACGGCAGGGGTGGCACTGGATGGGCTTTAAGGTCCTTCCAACCCAAACCATGCCATGATTCCATGATTTTGGAAGCGATTCCCTCTTGCTCTGATCCTGGGAGGGGCCAGGCCACAGCCACGGGGCCTGGGCAGCTCCCTGATCCAGGGATCGATTCCCAGATAAAGCCGGGAGATGGTGAGAAGGAAATGGAGAACGTGGGTCAGGGATTTTGGGAGCACAGAGCTCCCTCCGGAGCGGGGGGTGGCGGCAATCCCACACCCAGCTCTGCTCGGGAGTGGCACGGACACGATCCCAGCCTGATTCCAGCCGGGATCGGGGGAGTGCGGGAATGTCAGAGCAGCGCGGGGACATCCCGGTGCCATGGCAACCTGAGCCGGCCACCGAGCCGAGAGCGACCAGCTGGGAGCGGCACTGGGAAGGGCCCGGAGCCGGGACTGGGATGAGCTGGGAGCGGCACTGGGAAGGGCCCGGAGCCGGGACTGGGATGAGCTGGGAGCGGCACTGGGAAGGGCCGGGAGCTCTGTCCTGGCTGGTTTTGCGTCCCCTCCAAGGTGGCTCCTGGTTCAGGCAGGGCTGGGAAGAGTTTGAGGGTAGAATCCTAGAATTCCACAATCCCAGGATGGTTTGGGTGGGAAGGGACCTCAAAGCCCATCTGTGGGCAGGGACACCTCCCGCTGTCCCAGGCTGCTCCAAGCCCCGTCCAGCCCAGCCTGGGATTCTGCCAGTGACGGATCCTGGAGCCGGTGGTTTGGGGAGGTGTCCCCGTGCTTTGTGGATCTGATGGAATCCTGAACTTCCTCTGAGACCCCACCCCGAGGGAAACACCCCTTAAACTGCACACAGGCAGCACAGGTGCCTTGGGAGAGCTGGAACCCACCCAGAGGGGCTGGAACTGCCCTTTTCCAGAGCCTCAGGGAGCTGCTGGCCCAGCCTGGGAGCTGGGATTGCAATTCCCAGAGCTGGGGACAGGGAATCGTGTCCATGTTGGTGTGCAGAGCCCTGGCAGCTCCAGGCACGGGGAACCTCTGCTCATTCCCAGCCTGGAGCTACCCTGAGCTGGTTTTTCGCTGCCTAAGCCCTTCCAGCTGCCCTTTCCTCCTCTCATTCCCAGATTCCCGGCTCCGGAGGCACCTCAGAGCCAGAATGTGAATTAATAATGTGCTAAGGAAATAAAGACACTTCAACAGGCTCTAAATCAAGGGGAACAGCCCGTTAGAGGCTTTGGACAAATCCCATTACTTGGTGCGCAGTTTCAGGGCTGGCAGGGATAAATCTCCCAGCAATTTATGGATGGTGACAAATTCTTTCAGGAAGAGCTGGCCCTTGGGATGCTCCTCGTTACCCAGAGGTTCTCTCAGGAGTTATGGAGCAGATTCATGTGTCCCGCTGGAGGTGTCAACACAATTTGTGGCTCTGGGCCTCGGGGTCACCTGGGCTGGCACCGAAATCTGTGCTGGGAGCCTGGGATGCTCCTCCTGGGCTCTGGAGTGGGGCTGGGGGTGGCAGAGCCAGAGCAGGAGGAGGGGACAGGGACAGGAATTTCCTGGTGTTGATCCATGGCATGGAGAGAGGGATCAGGGAATGTTGGCGGCTCCGGGTGGGATTTAAGGTCCCTCCAGCCCAAACCATCCCAGGACCCTGTGCCGGTGTCACGGCTCAGGGGTGACACCGCCGTGAGCTCTGGAGCTGCTGCAGCATCCAAAGGACCCGGATTCCTCCCTCCCCTCCCTTCCGTGGTCCAGGGAAGCTGCTGGGGCCGGGATTCTGCGCAGGGAGAGGCCCCAGCCCCCGCAGGGATGAGGGAACAGCTCGGGTGTGACACATCCCTCACCCGCCCGGGAGAGCTCCGCAAGGCTGGGCTTGGCGTAGGAAGGGGCAGCGAGCTGGAATTCTCTGCTTGAGCAGGGGAGCCTGGAGAGGACAGGACGCTCTCCTCCCTCAGTGCCACCCAGGCACGGCAGGAAACGCGTTGGGAATGGGGCTCAGCCCTTGGGAACAGGGATCGGGTCCCCCTCGGTGCTGCCGGGAAAGGGCTGGGAGCTGTCCCTGCCCCGCCAGTGCCGGGGTGATGGGAGGGGTCTGGTGTCTCATCCAGAATAATCATGGAATTACCTGGGTTGGATAAAGCCTCCAAGACCACGGAGCCCAACCAAGGCCACCCTTGTCCCCAGGTGCCACATCCCCACAGCTTTCAGTCCCCACAGGGGTGGGAACCCAGCCTGCTCCAACGCCTGGCCACCCTTTCCACAGAGGAATTGCTCCTCCTGCAGCATCCCGGGCTCCCAGTAACCCAGAGCTGATTTTCATCCGTTGCTACTGGCAGTTAAATCCGACCCTCCCACGACTGGGAGCTGCAGGAATCACGGGCGCTTTCCCCAGCCACGGCCGATGTCTGAGTCTGGAACAGGGGCAGCCGGGTGCAGGATCGTCCCCGAGCCCCGGGGCTCCTCAGATCCCGCTGCCGGCACCAAATGGGCTCAGACCCCGCCGGGATTCACGGCACCTCACAGGGAAGGGAGTCTTGATGAGAGGAGCACTCGGATTCTCCTCTTGCCAAAGTGCAGGGCTGAGCGGGGGAGGCTGCAAAGGCTGAACCTCATTTCAGTATCCAGGAGGGAGCAGCTCCTTTCCTGTCTCCACTTGGAATTTCTCCAGCCTCCCCAAACCCCGGATCTCCCCTGCAGCTGCAGCTCCAAATCCCGCTCTGAAGCGTGGCTGGGATCGATGTTCCCGAGCTCCAGAGCCGTCCCGGTGCCTCAGGGCTCCTCTGTCCTGAGTTTCCCCGAGGACCATCCAGCTTTTTGTGCTGTAGGAGGAAAACTCTTTCGCACAAGGATGTCCTCCAGCTCTGAAACCCTTCCAAGGAGAGAGGGCAGAGCGAGAAGCTCCACAGCGATTCCCACAGGGACCCCTGGCCACGTTTGGGATTTGGGGACAGGGACAGAGGGTGGATTTCTCCAGAGGAACTGTGGGAGCAGCCAGGGCAGCCACACCAGGCTCTTCCCGTGGCTCTTCCAGGAGCAGGCAGGAAGGAGACCTTCAGGAACTGTCCATCCATATCCTCCCAGCCCTGCCAGGGCCCGAGGACGAGCAAAGCAATTTTAATTTGCCCCCGCTGAGGCTGCCCAGTGCTCCGGGCATGGAGCGTTCCCTGCGCTGTTGGAGTGTGGAAAACTCCCCGTGGGCACCTCCCAGAAACCCCATTTCCATCAGAACCGAGCTGGACAGAGCGGGAAAACACGGGGCTGTTCCCAGGTACTTCGAAGGAATTTTCCCTGTAGGAAGGGGGCACTGGAGGGGCGGCCCTTGGCATCCCAAAAATCCGGATCCCTGCGGATCCTGGCGAGGGAAGGTGCCAGGTGTGACCCCAGCGCGTCCCCGAGGCCGATCCCGGCCCTGAGTGCCACGAACGGGGGGGGCTGTGCCTGCCCGGGAATCCTGGAGCGTCCCTGGGCAGACACGGACACGCCGGGGACAGTCCTGGGGCTGGGGGAATGGGGAGGCAGGGGCTTCCCTGGGATCAGAGGGGTTTTGGGGGATGCGGGAGCCAGAACGGGGGGATCAGAGGGGTTTTGGGGGGATGCAGGGGCAGGAGTGGGGGGCGCAGCTCAGCCCCCAGCCCCGAGCACTCCCACGGTCTGGCTTTCCCGGGCAGGCGCCTCGGGAAACTTCTCCCGGCTCCAATCGCTGCGCTCCACCTTTCATTCCGATGGGTTCCGCATCTCCATAGGAACCCGCTCCGGCGGCCGCCAGCCGCAGCCGCTCCCCCGGCCCTCCGGGAGCCGCTCCGTGGCTCGGGCTGGCCGGGGATGGAGCCGGGATCCCAGCGCTGCCAGGTACCGCCCAGGCCATCCCCAGGGAGCAGGGCCGGCACTGGGAGCGGGGGGGCCCTGCCTGGGACCCCCAACCCGCGGAGCTGGGGGGGCTCGGGGGCTGGGATCCAGCAGATATTCCAGTGGTGCTGGCCAGGCTGGATGGAGAGGGCAGGAGGCCGGGATGTGGGGTGGGAGCAGCCTTTCTGGGGGTTGGACGCTTCCCGGGAGGATCAGGGATCTCAGAGCCTGGGATTTGGTGTGGATATTCCAGGGAAATCCCTCCCTGCTGGGCTGGGGCTGGGCTGAGCCTCCCCTGGGCTCTGGGGCTGCTCCTGTCCCTTCCGAGCGGGATGGGACATCCCGGACCCTCTGTGGGGCCGAGCCGCTTGGTTCCTGGGGCAGCTCCGTGCCCGGGGGCTGGATCCCGCTGGAAGTTCAGGTTTCCCTGGCAGAGCCCCTGGGTGTGCTCCAGAGGCAGCCGGGCCCGTCCCAGCAGCAGCATTGACTGAAAAAGGCAATGCAGAGATTCCAGTGGCTCCCGGAGCTCCGGGGGTGGCCACCGGGGTGTCCAGAGGGGCACGGAGCTGCCTCCGTCCTGCCGGACACTCCTCAGACACAGCTCGGACACAGCTCGGACACCGGGACCTGCTGCTGAGGAGGTGAAGGGCAGGAGGGAGGGAGCCCCACGGCCCTGCAAGAGAAGCCTTTTCCCACCTTTGAGGAGTTCAGGCATCAAAATTCATGGAAAAAACGCTCCAGGGAGATTTTCCAATGCTTCACCTATGAGCAAGATGGGGGTGGGGTAATGGTTTTAAGGGAAAAGAGGGGAGATTCAGGCTGGATTTGAGGGAGAAATTTTTTAGGATGAGGGTGGGGAAGGGCTGGGATGGAATTCCCAGAGCAGCTGTGGCTGCCCCATCCCTGGAAGCGCCCAAGGCCGGGTTGGAGCAGCCTGGTACAGTGGAAGGTGTCGGGGTTGGCTCTGGATGGGCTTTAAGGTCCTTCCACCCCAAACCTGGATCCTCCATCCCACCCGGATCCCACCCGGATCCTGCCCGGCTCCACGCTGACTCCCTGCTTTGTTCTAAATAAGCCTCTCACCGGGTATTTGCTGTTCCCAAATTAACATTTAATTCGTGCCTCATTCCCAGAAAAACCTGGGCGCAGCCTCACGGAATTGTTGACAGTGATCCCGTTCCTTTGTGAGCTCTGTCCCTATTAAGAAATTTCCTTGCTCGCGTCTTTGGAGTTACTAAGGGAACAGGAATCTTAATAAAACTCCATCAGCTGCTCCCGAAATAACAGCAGCCTCCTTCGAGGGGCCGGGCACAGGGATGGGGCTCTGCTCCGAGTTCCCAAGAAATCCAGAGCACAGAGCCATGGAATGGGTTGGGCTGGAAGGACCTCAAAGCTCATCCAGTTCCATCCAATTCCACCTTCCCAGGGTGCTCCAACCTGGCCTTGGACACTTCCAGGGATGGTGGTGTGGGTGTTTCAGGGGTGGTGGTGTGGATCTTGCAGGGCTGGTGGTGTGGATGTTCTCCTGAGGGGGTGGTGTCAATGTTCTCCCAGGGAGAATGACGTGGATGTTTTCCCAGGGAGGTTGTCATGGATGTTCTCCCAGGAATGTCGGTGTGGATATTCCTGGGAGGCTGGTGTGGACGTTTTCCTAGGGAGGTTGGCATGGATGATCTCCCGGGGATGTTGGTGTGGACATTCCAGGGACATTGGCGTGGATTTCTCCTGTGTGAGCTCCCCCCAGTGCTGGTCCGAGGCCCTGGGAGCCCCAGGGCTGTCTCGGGATGTTTGTGCTCCCCAGGGCTTTATCGGCTGCTCTGCTCCCACAGCGGCCACAGCCCTTTTAACCACCCTGTTCTCTCTGTCCCTCTCCTTTCACCCCAAAGCCCCGGACAGCCGGACCCTGGCGAGGCTCCCTCGGTGACGGGGCTGTGTGGGCACGGCCTGGCCCCGCTCCTGTCCCCACGCAGCTGCAGTCAGGTGGGTGCCCCAGTTCCATCGGGAATCAGCTCCCTCTGCTCCAAACCCAGCGGGAAGCAGCAGCCGGACACAGCCCCCAGCAGGAATGAGCCCCCCCCTGTCCTCGTGTCCATCTTGGGACAGCGCCAGGCCAGGTCCAGCCCTGAGCAGCCCCTCTGTGCCCACAGCCCCTTTTTGGTAGGAATTACCTGGGATTTGGGGCAGGGTTTCCAAAGGGTCCCTCAGCACCGGCCTGGGCCTCTCCAGAGATTGCTGGGGATTTATGGCTGGAGGAGCAGCCTCTGCACCAGTGCCTGGACTGCCCTCCCACCCCGTGCCTGGTGCCCTCAGAGCGGCTTCCTGAGCTTCCCAGAAAAGCAGGAATTCCCTGTGAACCTCCTTGCCCTTCTCACGCCCGTTGCTGTATCCCGTGGCCAGTTCCTCCTCCCCAGCCATCTCTGGAAAGCCATGGTGCTTTCCCCACGTCCAATTCCTTCTCCTTCCATCTCTTTTTCCACATCCAATTCCTCCTACCTCACCATCTCTGCTTTTCCCCACATCCAATTCCTCCTCCCTCACCACCTCTGCTTTCCTCGTGGCAAATTCCTTCTCCTTCACCATCTGCTCCCCCCACACCCAATTCCTCCTCCCTCACCATCTCTGCTTTCCCTGTGGCCAATTCTTCCTCCCTCACCATCTCTCCCGTGCCCGTATCCAGTTCCTGTTCCCTCACGGTCTCTGCTTTCCCCTCCAGGAGCTCAGGGCTCGGGCAGGAGCCGATCCCGAGCCGGTGGCCA
>VXBT01011692.1:58812-70525 GCA_013400235.1 Oriolus oriolus
GATCAAGGGTCCCACAAAGCCCCCGGGAGAGGCTCCTCGGCCGGCTCGGGCCCGGCCCGCCCGGGGTGCCCGGCCCTTCCCGGCTCTCCGAGGGGCAAACGGGGCTGATGGCAGCGTCTGGCGAGCAGGGGAGCCACAGGGCTCCCAAACCCGCGGTGGGCCAGCGGGGGGGTTTGTCCGAAGGGATGTGAGCCCGGGGGGAGCAGCTCGCCCCCCTCCATGGAAATAAAGCCGCACCGTGCCAACCCCAGCCGGCTCCCGCTCCGCTCTGTGCCGCGCCCCGGGAGGAACCGGCCCCTCCCCGAATGCTGGGGGGCTGCCCCGTCCCTCCTGTGACAACGAGAGAGCAGCGACCTGGGGGAGGAGCAGGAGGAGACGGGGCACTGCAGGAGAGACCACCAGGACGCGGGGACCCAGCCCGGCCTCCTCCTGTCCCCCAACGGGACACAAATCCCCCCCCCCTCACGCCCGGAGCTGTTCCAGGGACATTTTCCAGGAGCTGTCTGAGCTCCCGGCGCTGCCCCCGCTCCGTCCCGGCCGCGGAGCCGCAGTCCCGCCCGCCCTCTGCTGGCACCGGGCTCCGTCTGCGCTGGGAGCCTGCAAGAGCTTCCTAAAACCGGGAATGTCAGCCTGGAAGGAGCGTCTGGGCTGGGCTCCACCGCCCCGACCCCGGCCAAGCCCACCCAGTGCCACCCTGCCATGGCAGGGACACCTCCCACTGCCCCAGGCTGCTCCCAGCCCCGTCCCGCCTGGCCTTGGGCACTGCCCGGGGTCCAGGGGCAGNCACTGCCAGGGATCCAGGGGCAGCCACAGCTGCTCTGGGAATTCCATCCCGGCCCCTCCCCACCCTCACAGGGAAAAATTCCTTCCCAATATCCCACCCATCCCTGCCCTCTGGCAGTGGGAAGCCATTCCCTGTGTCCTGTCCCTCCATCCCTTGTCCCCAGTCCCTCTCCAGCTCTCCTGGAGCCCCTTTAGGCCCTGCGAGGGGCTCTGAGCTCTCCCTGGAGCCTTCTCCAGGCTGGACAATCCCAATTCTGTCTCCACGGAAGCTCCACGCTGGAACTGGATGGGTCCTGTCCCCCAATCCGTGCCCACACAAAGACAACCAAACCATTAACCCAAAATAATTTTATTGTTGCCGTTGCTTCTGATACAAAAAAGGAATTCCACAAAGAGCCACCTCTCTGTGTGGGACAAGGGGCACAGGTTTGGGGTTTCAACACTTCCCCAAAAAAACCAACCAGTAAGAAATGTCAATATAAACAAAATAAAAAAAAAAACCAAACCAAAACACCACACCAGAGAGGAAGAGAGGAAACTTTGAGCTTTGAGACTTTGGCTCAACACACACACACAAACCCAACTCTGCTAATTTATTATTATTAATAGTTTTTGGGTTTTGTTTTTTTTTTTTTTAAAAAAAAAGCACCTGTTGGAAAAAAAACGAACCAAAAATAATAATAAAAAAACCAAAAAAACAATCCCAAACATCAGGCCACCCATCCTGTCACAAGCTCTGGGACTCTTGTAAAATCCAGAGTCTGGAGCTGCTTTGAAGAGTTTTCAAGTTTGCCTGGAGCCCCGATACAGTAAACACACACATCCCCCACCCCTGCGGCGGCAGCGCACCAGGGAGAATTCCCACCCCTCCAAAAAAAGGTAAAGCTACAGGAAAATGCACTCCTGACAACACCGAGCAAGCATCCCTTTGGTGGTTTTCCATAAATACGGGAGGGTGGATGGATACAGTGCACGAACGCTGGCCAGGAACCAGCAGCAGCTCCCAGGGGCTGCGAGCACCTCGGGCCTGGGGATGAGGCAGTTCCGTGGGAATGAGCACCTTGTGTCCCGGGAATCAGCACCTTGTGTCCCGGGGATTAATGAGCACCTTGTGTCCCGGGGATTAATGAGCACCTTGTGTCCCAGGCACGAGCACAGGGCTGGCGGAGAACTGCACAGGATTTGTGCGGGAACAGGGAATGGCCTTGCAGGGATCAGCTGAAAGAGGAACACCAGGGGAGGAGGGGAAGCCCCCCCGGCCTGAAGGGGCTGCACAGGGGATGGGGGGCAGCGCGGAGCCCCCACTTCATCCCAATTTTCCATGCTCTTTTTAGTGCCTTTGGTCTGCATTAACCAGAGAATGTCCATGGGGCTGTCACCTTGGGCCCACCGAGCTGCAGGGGACGGGCAGAGGGGAGGCACTCACAGCCCCCCTTCCCAGAGGGGCTCCTGGCCGGGGGGATCACGGACAGGGTGACCCCAAGTCAAGGACTCTGTTCAAAAGGAAGCCCTGGACGTCCCTGTCCCTCCCTGCCCACGGCTTTGAGATGGGAGGGGAGAACCTGAACTGTCCCTTTGCTCAGGGGTGGCCTTTTCTGTTTGACAGAGGAGCCCCAAAAGGCCCAGGGGCCGCGGAGAAGAGAGGGATGCAGAGCTCAGCCAGGCCAGGGATGGGGTGGATCCTGCAGCACCAGCCCAGCGCAGAAGCAGAGCAGGAACAGGAGCTGCTGGGAAATGCACGGACACCACACGGAGCCACAGCTCCTCCCAAAGCTGCCCCCAGCCCCCCTCACTTTTCCTGGGATGTGGCCATGGAGAACATACAGCTCCCCACGGCACCGCCCGGGCCAGCTCCGAGTGTCCTGGACAAGGGGGACAGGCGGGAGCAGAGGGAGGGGAGTCCCTGCTCAGGAGCCCGGAATCTTTGGCAGAGCTTTCGGGAGCTTTGTGAGCTGTGGCTCGGGCTCGGCTCTTCTGGGCTCAGCTCAGGCACCCCCAGGAGCAGAGCATCCCCAGTGGGTGCTGATCCCAGCAGGACGTTTCCCACGGCTGTCCCAGTGGGTGCTGATCCCAGCAGGACATTTCCCACGGCTGTCCCAGTGGGTGCTGATCCCAACAGGACATTTCCCACGGCTGTCCCAGTGGGTGCTGATCCCAGCAGGACATTTCCCACGGGTGTCCCGGCGGTGGCGGCGGCGGTGGCAGGAGAGGAGCCCGTTGTTCCCGGGGTGGGTGGCGAGGGGAGGGGCGGCGCTGTCGGGTGGGACTGGGGGGGTCTCTCGTGGCTTTAGTAGAGCTGGAGCTGCAGCTTCATCCTCAGCGCCTGGCCCAGCTCCCCCGCCAAGTGGTCGAGGTGGTTGTTGGCCTCGAGTTTGTGCAGTTCCCGCCGGCGGGGCAGGGCCACGCTCACGATCTCCAGCAGGTACGTGCCGGGCAGGATTTTCTTGCGGCCCAGGTGCAGGAAGCTGAGCCCCTCCTTGTGGTGGATGCGGAACAGCCCCTCCTCGTTGCCCTGCGAGATCGTGTAGCGCACGCGGTTCTCCAGCGGCTCCAGGGCCGGCAGCAGCTCCAGGATGTGCTCCTTGTGCGCCAGCTCCGACAGGTTCAGGGTCATGGACAGCGGTGCGTCCACGTCCATGCTGGCCAAGTTCACAGCGTGGTCCTGGGGAGGAACCGGCAGGGGGATTTAGCGGGGAAAGCTCGGGGCCAGGGCAGAGTGGGTTCGGTTTAGGGAAATTCAGCCCCAAATCAGCTCTGGGAAGCAACAATGCCCACGGTCCTTCATTTTGGTCCTTCATTTCCCACAAGAGTTTCTTGGTGTCCTGGCTGTGCCTCTGGCGCTGAACCCCCAGCGCCATCCCCAGGGAGGATCAGTACCTTCAGAGCCATTCTCCTTCCAAGCCCTAAAATGACCTCTCCTGCCCAGAGCTGGGAAATTCCTGGGAGAGTCTTGGGCAGAGGCCAGAACTCCCTCAGAGGAACAGAATCATGGAATGGTTTGGGTTGAGAGTGACCTTAAAAACAGGACACCTCCCACTATCCCAGGTTGCTGCAAGGCCCGTCCAGCCTGGCCTTGGACACTTCCAGGACACCCCAACGTGGGTTTTATTCCTTGGTTTCACAAGAAGGGTTTGGGGATGCTGAACCCAGGCAGATACGGATGAGCTGCTGGCTCTGCCTGGACTGAGGGAATGGGATCTCAAGGGATCCAGCTCCTGCCTTGCTCCAGCCCCTCCAGGATGCCCTGGATTTCTCACCTGGTGCCTCTCCGTGCTGTTGACGCTGCGCCGCTGCCGGCCCCTCTTGGGGTACCCGTTGATCTTGCACTCGTAGCAGGTCTCGGGGGACAGCAGGTTGTCCTCATCCTCCTCCTGGGGTGCAGGCAGGTAGGGACCCTTCCCAAATCCCAAGCCAGAAATACAGTGGCTGGGGACAGAAGAGCAGAGAGACCCAGCTCAGATTCCAAAGGAAATGTCACCACTCCCGGGTTCTCCATGTGGGAAACACCCGGAGGGTCACGTGTGGGTGTGGCACACGGCACAGGATGTGCCTGGTTTCATTAATTAATGGATTAATTAATCTCCATCTGCACTGGGTGGATCTACAGAGCATCTGCTGGCAGCTGCACTGACCCTGGCATCAGGGAAGTGGGGCAGGGGATGCTGCTGGCACGAGGATCTGGGGATGGGGGAGGAGAAGCTGAGGACTCCTTGTGCCACATCCCCTGGGAATTCCCAGCTGGGAATGCCCTGCTGGCCGCTCCCTTACCCCTGTCCTGCTCGGAAGTAGCCCCCGGGGCAGCCGCACAGGTACCCCCCGTCCGTGTTGGAGCAGCCGAAGCTGCAGGGGCTGCCCCCGGCCGAGCACTCGTCCACGTCCTGGCAGCCCCCGAAGGCCTGGTCGAAGTCGAAGCCCGAGGGACAAACGCACTTGAAGCTGCCCAGGGTGTTGTAGCAGGAGGCAGAGCCACAGGCAGAGGGGCTGGAGCACTCGTTCTCATCTGCATGGAACCGTGGAATTGTGGAATCACGGAATCATGGGATGTCCCCCACAGGTACAGGGTGCATCCCACGGGTACAGGACACCTCCCCAAGATGGGGACACCTCCCCAAAGTCGGGACACCTCCCCGAGGTGGGTCCCCCGCACTCACCCACGCACTGGTTCCACTGGTAGTGCTGCACGTAGCCCTGGGGGCAGCCGCAGCGGTACCCCCCGAGCACGTTCTGGCAGCCGTGCTGGCACCGGTGGTTCCCGTCACACTCGTCCACATCTGCACCCAAGGGACACACTGAGGTGAGACACTTTCCCCTGCCCCACCCACTGCGGGCTCAGGGACCCTCCAGGGTGCTCCCGTGCCCAATTCCGGCTCTGCAGCTCGGAACTAAGTGACACCCGCGGCTCCCAGACATCCCTGCTTGGATGGCTCCTGATTCCAGGTGTGGCCTGGGCTGTACCAGCTCAGGAGATCTCTCCTGGTGGGATACGGGAGCATTCCTTTCCCCAGGGACCATCCAGCCCAAGCCCTGGCCCTGCCCAGACACCCCAACAGTCCCACCCTGTCCCTGGGAGCGTTGTTCAAACCCTCCTTGAATTTCCCATCTGGACAGAGCCTCCTCAGAGCCTGCGAGTGCCCTGGGAATTCTTCCCCATGGAGCCACCCTGGAGCCCCAGCCCCACCTTCGCAGTTGACCCCGGAGCTGTCCAGGGAAAATCCCTTCTGGCACTCGCAGTTGTAGCTGCCCGGGGTGTTCAGGCACTGCCCCTTGGCTCCACACAGGGAGGGCTGAGCCGTGCACTCGTTGTTGTCTGCAAAACACCAGAACAGGTTTGTGGCCACCTGAAAGTCCATCCCTGGCCACCTGAAAGTCCATCCCCGGCCCTGTGGCCACCTCAGACGGTGGGGCTCAGCCCAGGCTGAGCAGCAGAGGGACAACGCAGACACTGCCAGGGTGACTGGAGAGGGGCAGGGCTTCAGAGCCGGAGTTTGGGGGCTGGGAAGCCTCTGCTGAGCTGGGGCTGCTCGGTGGGAAGGCGCAGGGCAGGGAATTCCGCGCTCACCGATGCAGGACGAGTGGTGCTGGGTGAAGCCAGGGGGGCACTTGCAGTTGAAGCCCCCGATGATGTTGACGCAGAGGAACTGGCAGTTGTGCTGCTTGGTGGAGCACTCGTCCAGGTCTGAAGGGACAAGGAAGGGTCTCAGCTGATGCCTCTGAGGGGTCTTTGTGGCCTGAGGCTGCAACACCTCAGTGTCCCTGTGGATGCACAGAGCCACCCGAGGAGCAGCACCCCCAAAGTTCTCACAGGAGAGGAACAAACCTCCCCCCACCTCAGGGTCACACACGGACACATCTGGAAAATGCAGGGATGTTTCCCTGCCTCTCCTGCAGTTCACAAACCCCAGGTTCTCCCAGATCCCTAAGCCAGGCTCCTCACACTGTGGTGCCTCAGCCTGGGAGAGGCGGGCACAGCCTTGGTGACAATGCCAGGCACAGCCCACGTGCAGGGCACATCCAGGTCTAAGCTCCCTGGAGCTCAGAATGTGCTGTGCAGCCTCCAGGAAAGGACCAGGAGCATTTTTTCCCTGCTGACGCACACCTGGAGTGTGGCAGGATGAAGCCCTCATGCACCAGCCCAGCGTGGCACCTTTTCCCACATCTCCCTGCTGGTATTTTCCCACGTCTGGTTGCCCTGTTCCCCTCCCCCAGCTGCTCCCTGCTCCCTCCCCCGGCCCCGAACCTTTGCAGATCTTCCCGTCCTCCTGCAGGACGTAGCCCCGGGGGCAGGAGCACTGGTAGCTGCCCTCGGTGTTCTTGCAGATGAAGTTGCAGGGCTTTGGGGACTGGTTGCACTCGTCCAGATCTGCGCTCCAGGGACAAAACACATCAGGGGCAGGGTCCCCTCCACCCCTTGGACCACCCAGCCCACCCAGGGGCTCCTGGACACAAGGGGATCCCAGGTTTTGTGGTCAGGGGTGAGATATTCCCATGGATTCTGGCACTCCTGGACAAACACCCCGTTTTCACTCTCCAGGAAGCAGGTGAGCAGAGCCAAGGGCTTTGGGGGAGCAGCTCAGTTTGAGGCAGCACAACAGATCTGGGACAAATCCTGCAGGGACAGAGTTGTGATTCCAGAGGTGCCTTTTATGCCAACATCTGGATTCCCAGCGTGGCGCTCGGGCTGGGTGGAACCAGCTGTGCTGGCTNCCACTCCCTGTGACTCCTGGGGTCAGGGAAGACAGAGAACTCATTTTTAAGGAGTTAAACCACACGGAGTGACGACTTTGAGGTGCAGGGAGCCCGAAACAGGGCCGAGTATCCAGAGCCCTGCACGACCCACAGCTCCCAGGGGTTAAAGAGCAGGGAGGGCAGCCTGAGGGTGCTGGGGCTGTGCGGGGTGCCCGGCTCACCCTGGCAGGCGGTGCCCGTGATGTCCGGGGTGTAGCCCAGGCGGCAGTGGCAGCGGAAGGAGCCGATGCTGTTGATGCATTGCCCGTTCCTGCACAGGTTGGGCAGCACCTTGCACTCGTCGATGTCTGTGGGAGGGAGGGGAGGAGCAGTCAGTGCCAGAGCTGCTTTGTGCCCAGGTGCCAGGGCAGCTCAACTCCTCCAAGAGCTTATCTGGTGTTTGTTATCAGATAACTCAGACAGGACAAGTGTCTCGGGAGTTATTTTGGCACCGTGGTGTGGCAGCTTCCAGCTGCCAATAAACATCCCCCTGTTAACGTGAGAGCTGCAAGGATAAACTGCACTTCTGACTGGAATTTCACAAAGCAGAAATCTGCTGCACATTCCCTGCAAATGTGTGGGGTTTCTCCCCAGAGCAGGGATGGAGGGTGGGTGAAGGAGTCTGTTAAATTATCATCATTTCCATGCTAAGTTACATTTATCTCCTAATCAATCCTGTTTCTTTTGCCAGCTTTAATACCTCAATATCTGCACTGGTTGTGTTCTGCTGTTATCTACCAGTAGCTGTTTTTAGTTTTACACTGGGGAGTAACGGATTAAGGTCTTTCATCTGTTATCTCCCGCCTGTTCAATAAATAACTCATCTTATAAACAGACCTGATCCGCCTTGCTCAGACCTCACGGGCCAGAGGGATTCTGTAACACTGAGCCAAAAATCCAAGCCTAAGGCAGGGCTGAAGCTCCCCCTCATCCCACGACACCGGGGCAGGCTGGATTCTCCCAGAGAGCCGGAGCTCCAGGCCAGGGAACACTGCAGAGGCTCCCGGTCTGCTCCAGGCCTGTCCCAGCCACTTCCCAGGGGGATTGTCCCCGTGCCCCCCTCACCTCTGCCATCTGTGGAGTACCCGGGGCCGTGGGGACACATCTTCTTGTAGTGGGCAGTGCCAGGGAGGGGGCACAGCTCGCACTGGGGGCCCCAGCTGCGGCCGCTGTTGCAGCAGCACTCGGACTTGGTGACCAGGTTGCGGTTGGTGGAGGACATCTGGCACATGGTCTGCAGCACCTCCGTGAAACAGAAGCCCTGGCGGGTGTCTGGGCACAGGAAAGGGGACACAAATCCAGGATCTGAGGCAGTTGCCAGCACCAGGGTAACGGAGCAGCTGCCAGGGCTGGTGGGGAGGGTGGGAGGGTTGGGTAAAGTTGATGTTCCAACAACTTTCCTGCTCAGGAGCAAAGAATCCCAGGGTGGTTTGTGTGGGAAGGGACCTTAAAGTCCACCCAGTTCCACTCCTGCCATGGCAGGGATACCTCCCACTATCCCAGGTCGCTCCAAGCCCCGTCCAACCTGGCCTTGGACACTTCCAGGGATCCAGGAACAGCCACAGCTGCTCTGGGCACCCTGTGCCAGGGCCTCCCCACCCTCCCAGGGAACAATTCCTTCCCAATATCCCATCTGCCAGCAGGAAGCCGCTCCCTGTGTCCTGTCCCTCCATCCCTTGTCCCGAGCCCCTCTCCCGCTCTCTGAGCCCCCTGAACGCCCGGAAAGCTCCGTGTGCTGCCGAGGCGGGGCCATTACCGATGCACTCGGTGCCCGAGGGACTGACTTCGAAGCCCTCGTTGCAGTCGCAGCGATAACTCCCGGCCGTGTTCACGCAGCGCCCGTTGGGGCAGATCCCGGGCTTGGTCCGGCACTCGTTCTCATCTGCCAGGGAGGCACCACACACAGCACTGCTGAGCCCGGGGACAAACCTTCCCAGCCTCCCCTCCCTTTGGAACACCCTCACAGAGCCCCTGAGGATCCCTTCCATGTTTTTATGCAGTTGGGAGAAACCTCCACCCGCCCCGGACCTCTCCCAGCGCAGGGTGGCTGGAATGCAGCTTCCCTGGTTCATCCCTGCTCCAGCTGCTGCTGGGATTTGGACTGGAGCTGGCTCTGTGCTGTGCAGCTCTGGGTTGTTCATTCGTGCCCATTCCAAAAGCAGCTCGGCACAGACTCGGAAAAGCTCAGAGGGAAGGATGGGTGGCACAGGGCTGTGTCACCCTGGGGGTGACCCACGGCTCCAGGGGTGCACAGAGGTTTTGTGCATCCTGCTGGGACACTCAGGGAGTTGTGACACGTGGGAAGAGCCCAAGGATGTAAAATAAGACGGACGTAAAAGGAAGAAGGATGTAAACCAAAGCTCCGTGGAGGATCCCTCGGAGGGGACGCCGTCCACGCCCCGGGAGTGCCCCCAGCCCGCCCGGGTACCTGTGCACCCCTCGCCGTCGGGCCTGCGCTGCATCCCGGGCGGGCAGATGCACATGAAGGTGCCGATGAGGTTCTTGCAGAGCATCCCCCGGGACTCGCAGTCGTGCAGCCCCTCCGCGCACTCGTCCAGATCTGCAACGAGAGCCCGTGAGAGCCCCTGCCAGCCCTGCCAGCCCTGCACTGCTCCATTTGCCTGGCACACAGGTTAAAAAATATCATGGAATGAGTTGGGCTGCAAGGGACTTTGAAATTCATCCAGTGCCACCCCTGCCATGGGCAGAGACACCTTCCACTGTCCCAGGCTGCTCCAAGCCCCATCCAACCTGGCTTTGGACAATTCCAGGGATCCAGGGGCAGCCACAGCTGCTCTTGGAAGCCTCCCCACCCTCCCAGGGAGGAATTCCTCCCTACCAGCAGGACACTGAGGTGGGTGACGGTGAGAAAAGCCCAGAGATGCCAGCGCAGAATTCCCACCTTCCCCGTACACACCTGGCCACGTGCAGGGGCTGGGGACAGTTTGGGCCATCCCCTGCTGGCTGCAGAAGGGGTTTTACCTCTGCACATCCTCCTGTCCTCCCGCAGGGCGTACCCAGAGGGGCAGGTGCACTCGTAGGAGCCGAAGGTGTTGATGCAGCGGAAGGCGCAGAGCAGGGGGTTCAGGGAGCACTCGTTGATGTCTGCAGGGAGGAGAGCACAGGACAGGACTCAGCCCGGTGCCCTCGGCAGGGCAGCACCTCCCCAGGGCATCCACCCCATGAGAGCTTTGCTCCACCAAGGCCTCCTGCAGAGGGACAGACCCCCAGTGTCCCAGCAGCTTTGATGGGAACGGGCTGCTGGTCCTTGGGGAGGCAGCTCCCATGTTCACCCGGAGCTCCAGAGGGAGCTGAAGGGAGCCCAGTGTGGAGAGGAGCCTCATCCAGCTTTTCCACACCATGCAGGGGGGCTGGCCCAGGCAGGGCCCAGGGGGTCCCACACAGCCCAGCGTGGATGGAATAAGGATGGTCCCACAGGTCGTTACCTTCGCAGGTCATCATGGGCCCCGGCTCAAAGCCCTCGTCGCAGGCGCACTCGAAGCCTCCCACCACGTTGGTGCAGGTGCCGTTCCCACAGGGATTGCCAATGGAGCACTCGTCCGTGTCTGGGGAGCACAGCAGCGGTGGAGGAGGAGGAGGAGGGGGAAGGGGAAGGGCTGGGCTCCTGCAGGGAGAGCTCTCAAACTGTCCCAGCAGAGCCGGGAGGGAAGGGAAGGGGCGGGGAAGAGCGATTCCCTCCCTGCACGTTCCCACACCGATCCATCGCCTCTGGAGCGACGGGAACGGAGCAGGAGGGAGCAGGGCACCCACGCAGACCCCCAGAGACCCCCGCAGGCCTCACCCACGCAGTTGACCCCGGTGTAGTCCAGGTTGTATCCGAAGGGGCACTCGCAGCGGAAGGAGCCGTCGGTGTTGATGCAGGCCCCGTTGATGCACACGCCCAGGTTCTCCGAGCACTCGTTCACATCTGGGAATGGAAAATGAAGCTTCACACAGCTACAGACAGCCCTGTCCCCTCAGGACTGACATGGGATGCTGAGGTGATCCCTGGAGTTTCAGGTGTTCCCTCTCCTGAGCTGAGGGATGAACCCCTGGTGGGCAGTCGGGGTTTGGGGGGTGCCCAGTCCCGTGTCCCCCCCAGGATCCCACCCTGCTTTCCAGCAGCCCAGGTCTGGTTGATTCCAGGCAACCACCCCCCAACCCAAATTTCTCTTCATTCCTCCTCCCTGCTCACCTTCCCGGGTGTCACCCGGGCCTGGGATGGCCCCGTGGCCATACGGACACAGCTCCTGGAAGGCAACTGGAAGAGAGCAGAAAAGTGGGATGTGCTGAAGGGATTCTGCTCCCAGCAGCTGAAACGGGCTTTGGAGGCTTCTGGAAGTCCCATGGGGACACACCCATCCCTCCCATGGGGACACACCCACCCCTCCCATGGGGACACACCCATCCCTCCCATGGGGACACACCCACCCCTCCCATGGGGACACACCCATCCCTCCCATGGGTACACACCCACCCCTCCCATGGGGACACACCCATCCCTCCCATGGGGACACTCCCACCCCGTCCCTACCGTTCCCCTCCTGCGGGCACAGCTCGCAGGGGTCTCCCCAGCCCTCCCCGGGCATTTTGCTGCAGCAGCACCGAGCCTTGGTGGTGTTGAAGGCCTTGGGCACGGAGCACTTCCCGTTGTCGAAGCGAGTGAAGCAGAAGCTCTGGCGGGTGTCTGGGGGAGGATGGGGAC
>VXBT01011692.1:70609-100594 GCA_013400235.1 Oriolus oriolus
GCCGAGGTCAGGGAGAATCCCGGGAATTCCGCTCCCTCCCCCCAGTCAGGAGCGGCTGCACTGACCGAAGCAGCGGCGGCCGTTGTCGGACAGCACGAAGCCCGGGGGACACACGCACTGGAAGCTGCCAGGGGTGTTGGTGCACGTCCCAAAGAGGCAGATGTTGGGCTCCTCTTCGCACTCGTTGATGTCTGGGGAGAGCAGGGACACGCAGGGCAGCCAGAGGTTGTTAGGACAGGTGAGGGGGGTGTTTGGGGGCCGGACACCATCCCTGGCCCACTCCCCAACCCTCCCTCAGGGAAAACGGGCACAGCAACACCCCCGAGCCTCCTGTGCCACCAGAGCTGGTCTTGCCTGGCTTCCAGCAGGGATTTGGGGGTGGTGATGCCCCCAAGGTGGGACAAGTCAGGGTGCCCAGGCGCCGTTCTGGGAACGGGGGCACAGAGCCGACCTTACCGATGCAGTTGTCGTTCTGCACCTCGTAGCCAGGGGGGCAGATGCAGCGGAAAGAGCCCTCCAGGTTCTGGCAGGTGCCTGGGGAGCAGGTCCCGGGCAGGCTCACGCACTCGTTGATGTCTGGAGAGGGGGAAAAGAGCCAGGGATGGGGTCTGGGCTCTGTCTGAGCACCTGGGGGTGCCCTGGGGGCACCAGGCCCTGCCTTGCCCCAAAGGTGACAGGGAACAGGGGAGACATTTCCAGGATGGTTCCCAGAGCATCCCTGGTATGACTTTAGGGCATGGCCAGGACATTTCTCCCACTGCCTGCAGGTCCCAGCACATGGACAGGACAGGTCTGAAGGGAGATGGAGGCAGGGAGGGGCCAGTCCAGCTCTCCAAGGGCATTTAAATGACCAGGATTTGCTTCCAGGGGACTTGTGCATGGTTCTGGAGAACCCCACTGCTGGGACCAGCTTGGGGACCACGTGGCACAGCACCAGCCAGGCCAGCAGACCCCGGACACTGCCCTGGACACCGAAGTGGTCACTCACCCATGCAGTTCTTGCCGTCGGGGGTGCGGTCGTACCCCTCCTGGCACAGGCACTGGAAGGAGCCGACGCTGTTGATGCACTGCCCGTTCCTGCACACCTGCCCCACCAGGGATGAACACTCGTCAATGTCTGCGGGATGGAGAGCAGCGGGAAACGGGAAGAGAGACGGAGCAAGAGTGTCAGAGTGTCACCTGTGGCACACACACCCACCAGGCCACCAGGGCCGATCCCGCTGAGCGGTCCGTGGGGTCGGGGCTCCGGGGAACGCACTCACCCATGCAGTCGTTGTTGTGGGTGAGCTCGAAGCCCGGGAAGCAGAGGCAGTTGTAGGAGCCCACGGTGTTCTTGCAGGTCCCATTGCCGCAGGGCTGCCGGTCACACTCGTCGATGTCTGCGGGGACAAGGTCACACCTGAGAATCCAGGTGGCTGCACAGCACAGGGACAGCCTGGGAGGACACTTGGCTGTCCTTGGCACCACCCTGGAGCGTCAGGGACTCGTGTCCCCGTGGGGTGACACTGACCCATGCACATGGTCTGCTCCCCGGTGGCCTTGAAGCCGTTGTGGCAGATGCAGACGTAGCTGCCCTCAGTGTCCACGCAGTCGCCGTGGCTGCACACGTTGGGGATCTCCTGGCACTCGTTGCGACCTGAAACGGAGCCAAGGGGTGCAGGTGAGGGGCAGGGAGGGGACAGGTGGGGACAGCAGAGCCCCGCCCATGGTTTTGGAGAGGTGACTTCACAGACAACGAGATTTATGTGCTGCCATCCCAAAAAAAAGGAGTGTGTGATCAGGTGTGACCAGGTGTGTCCCAGGTGTGTCCCGGGTGTGTCCCAGGTGCCCCCAGGTGTGTCCCCGTCCCCCTTACCCACGCAGGCCCCCCCCGGGGACAGGCGGTAGCCGGTGGCGCACTCGCAGCGGAAGCTCCCCGGGATGTTGACGCACTCCGCGTGCCGCTGGCACAGCGTCTCCCCACTGCTGCACTCGTCGATGTCTGTGGGGACAGAGGGCACAGGGACACTGGATGGCACCGGGAATGCCGGGATAAATCCAGCAGGGGCTGTCCCGGGAATGGCTGAGGCAGCGCTGGGATCGCTGCACCCAGCAGGAACAGCCCAGCTCGGGAAGGAGCACTGGGATCATCCAGCTCCCGGTCCTGCGCAGGACATCCCAAAAATCCCCCCCTGTGGAGCTGCTGGCAGCCCCTGGGAGGTGCAGGAATTCCCGCTGGGACGCGGTACCTTCGCAGATGAGCAGGATGTTGTTGTAGCTGAAGCCGATGGGGCACTCGCAGCGGAAGCTCCCGATCTGGTTGATGCAGACGCCGTTGGTGCAGATCGCAGGGATCTCGCTGCACTCATCGATATCTGCACACAGCCCAACATCAGCCTCCCCTCGGCATCCCGGGAATGCCCCACAACATCAGCATTCCCCCTCGGCATCCCGGGAATGCCCCACAACATCAGCCTCCCCCCCTCACCATCCTGGGAATGCTGAGAGATGCTGGGAGAACTCATCTCCCATCTCTTTAGTCCCTGGCACTGCCAAGCCTCTTCTCCTTGCCCTAACCCCTAATTCCCTATGGGAGGGGAAGGGCAGAAGCTCACAAGCAGCCTGGGAAGGAAGCAGAGGGTCAGGAGCAGCCCTGGCAACGAGGGGATGCAGGATCTACTCACCGATGGGCTTCCCTGTGTGGATGTCGATGATAAATCCGGGGGCTTGGTTCCCACACAGGATCTGGTATTCGGCTGGAAAGGGAACACCGAGGTCATGGCTGTGCCCAGTGAGGGATAACTGTGCTGGAACTGGGGTCTGACAGGCAGCAGGGGCTCCCCACTGTGCTTGGCGTCACCCCCAGGGTGCTCTCCCTTCTCCTCCTCTATCTTGTTGGTGTCCATGCCCCAAATTTCATGGGAAAATGGGAAAAGCAAGGAGACAGAGACCCTCTGAGGGCACTTACGGCTGGCAGGGGTGGGACAGGGCTCGCAGGGTTTGTTCCAGGCCTTGCCGATGTTGTAGGAGCAGCAGCACATCTTCTTGGTCATGTTGAAGGACAGCTCGTTCTCGCACGTGTCGTTGTAGTTGCGGTAGCAAACGCTCTTCCTCATGTCTGCAACGGCAGAGCCAGGCTCGGGATAGCCCTGGGAATGGCACTGCCAGCCCTGGGAATGGGCACCACCAGCCCCAGGAATGGGAGGAAAGACCTCCAAGACTGAGCCCAACCCATGTCTGATCTGTCACCTAGACCAGAGCACTGAGTGCCAAGTCCAGCTTTGCATCCCAGCCCCTGTTCCCAGCTCTTCTGCTCCATCCCCTCAGCACAGCCCCCTTGGGATGGCAGTGCCAGACCCCTCCCCACAGATCCGGACCATTCCCCATGGATCTGGAGCCCTCCCCACGAACCCCAAGCCCTCCCCAGGGATCTGCAGCCGTACCCATGCAGTTGTTTCCCCCGTTGACCTGCATGTACTCGGGGGGGCACACGCAGGTGTAGTTGCCCAGGGTGTTGTAGCAGGTGCCAGGGCCACAGATCCCGATGTGGGCAGAGCACTCGTCGATGTCTGCGGGATAAAGGAGTCAAAGCGCTGGGCAGGGGTGGGGAAGGGCATGGGGTGGGGTGGGGGCAGGCTTGGCACGACAGATGGGTGGGGTTGGCACAGGGACAGGTTTGTGATGAGGAAATCTGGAAGGGAAAGAACCATTCCTGGGGCAGCTGGGATGCACACGCAGCTCTGGCACGTGTGTGTGCCACCCACCATGGACACCCAGCCCCTGGAGCAGGTGCCACCCCCTGTCTCACAGCCCCTGGAGCAGGTGCCACCCCCTGTCCCCAGCCCCTGGCGCCGGTACCCTCGCAGATGCGGGTGTCCTCGTTGAGGTAGTAGCCCAGGGGACACTCGCACTGGAAGCTGCCGAAGGTGTTGACGCAGTTCCCGCCCTGGCACAGCCCCGGCAGCTCCTGGCACTCGTCGATGTCTGAGGAGGGACAGCAGGGGGACATTTTCACTGCCTGTGCCACCCCTGCAGCTCCAGAGAGTTCATCCCACCACGCCCAGCCCTGCTCTGGACCACGGCCAAGGAGAGCCACGCTTTGTGTCCATCACTTGGTGGCCAGCGGGCACCCACCAGCCCAGTGCCACGGCACAGAGTCCCCACAGGGCTGGGGTTCCCCAGTGCCCCATCCCTCGGGAAGGGCCGTGGGAATAGGGATAACTCACCCTCCAGGATGACAGTGATGGGGTTGGGCCGGAACCCTTCTCCCCCGGGGCACAAGGTTTTGTACTCGGCTGTGGAGAAAGGCAGTCAGGGGGGCTGAGAGGGCTCCCATAGACCAGGAGAGGTGGGGAGAGCCAGGAGAATCCCAGGAGAATCCCAGGAGAATCCCAGGAGAACAGGCCATGAGGATGTGGCTGGTGCTCAGACAGAGCAGCTCGATCCCCATCGCCTGCCGAGCCAGCGGAGCCATCCCACAGCCTGCCCTCCCCGGAGTGGGGGATTCCACAGTCCCTCCCCAGCCCACTCACTGGGAATGAAGGATCCCAGCCCGGATCCCCCACACACAACAGCCTGGTCTCCCACACCCCGCTTCACCTCTGCCCTGCCCTGGATGGAGCAGCAAGTCCTGAGCTCGGCACCTCCAGTCTGAGCTGAGAATCCATCGGGAAGCGTCCCTGCCTCTCTCCCCTCCTTCCCGCCCCGTGTGCATCCCAGGATTTCCCCACTCACTGGTGTTGGCCGGAGGACAGAGCTCGCAGGGGTTGCCCCAGGCGCGGCCCAGGGAGCAGCAGCAGGAGGCCCGAGTGACGCCCACTCCGATCTCAGCACTGCAGGAGATGCCCCCGTCTCCTCGATCCTGCGTGTCCAGGAAGCAGTTCCCAACCCGGGTATCTGCACAGAGACGGGGCCGCGTGAGCAAAGCCTCTCCTGGAAAGCTTGTGGGTGCAGGAGGAATGGAACTGTGGAATTGTGGGCTGGGCTGGAAGGAACCTTAAAGATGATCCCGTTCCACTCCCTGCCATGGGCTGCAAAGGAAGGTGAAATCTTCCAGGGATAAGGAAAAACTGTGGGTCACTGGGAGCTGTGTGGGATCATGGAATCCCAAATGGTTTGGGTTGAAGGAACCTGAAGGATCATCCTGGCCATGGGCAGGAACACCTTCCACTGTCCCAGGCTGCTGCAAGCCCCGTCCAACCTGGCCTTGGACACTGTCAGGGAATAAAACAGCTCCAGAGCCCTGGAATAACACTGCTTCAACAAGAGGAGCACCCACAGCGGTGACAGTGACACGAGGTGGGGCACACGCAACAGGACGTGGGTTCTGCTGCTGCTGCAGGGTTAAACCCCCGGGGGACAGCCAGGCGGGGACAGCCAGGCAGGGACAGCCTCACTGTGACCAGTTCCAGCTACAAGGGGCCACCAAGAAGGACCCCCAGGGTGCTGGGGGGGTCCTACTCACCCACGCAGCCCACCCCGGTGGGGTTCAGCTCGAAGTCCTGGGGGCAGTTGCACAGGTAGCTGCCAGGGGTGTTGACACAGAGCCCGTTGATGCAGTTCACAGGGTCTGCACACTCGTTGATGTCTGAAAGGACACACAGATGGACACTGAAGATCAAGGTGAGCAGTGCCAGGAAAGCCCAGCCCAGCCTGAGCTCCGTGCCCAGGGTGTACGCCCACCCCATGCTCTAGAACACACCTTGCCCTGTGCCACTGCCACCACCAGAGGCAGAGGGAAGGAGCAGAGCCACACTCAGCTGTCCCCCCTGGCCGCCCCCCAGCAGCAAAGACATCCCAGGGATGCTGCACTGGTTGGGGCCAGCCCAGCCCAGCAGACCCTGGGGCAGGACCCTCACCCAGGAGCCCTGACCTGTGCAGTTGCCCCCGCTCCTGTCCAGCTCATATCCATCGTCGCAGGCACAGCGGAACATCCCGGGCAGGTTCTGGCAGGTGCCAAAGACACAGATGTTCTGGAAGGTGCATTCATCAATGTCTGCAAAACAGAGACAGCTGGGGACAGGCTGTGCCAGGGGGAGGGCCAGGACAGGCTTCTCCTGCCCAGCTGTGACCAGTGCAACCCAGGACGGTTCTGGTGCCATGGGAGACAATCTCCTGGGGGAGATGGGCCCCTCCACCCTCTCCCACTCCCTCCCCTCACCCCTGTTCTCCTGGTTTTCCATTTTGCAGGAGTCCAGGCTCAGCCCAGCCTCTCTGAGGGCTGGGGACCAACTGCAGCCAGTGGCAGAGGTGGCACCTCAGGAGCCCGACACCAGCAGCTGCTGGGGTCTGGCTCAGCACTGGACCAGGAGGTGACAGCAGAGGACAGAGAAGGCCAGGAGGGAGTCAGAGCCCGGGGCACTCACCCTGGCAGGCCTTGCTGTCCTCGGTGGGGTTGAAGCCCATCTCGCACTCGCAGCGGTACCCGCCGGGCGCGTTGAGGCACTGCCCGTTCTCACACAGATTCACATTGTCTGCGCACTCGTCCACGTCTGCAGGCAGGGACAGTGTCCACCCAGGGGTGGGGGCTGCCCTCAGCCAGCCCAGGGGACCCCAGGAGCCTGTGCCCACCCACTGCAGGGAGGCTGCAATTCCTGTCATGGCCCTGAGTCCCCCCAGACTCCTGTGAGGAGGTGGTGGATCCCTACACTGAGGAGGTGCTGAGGGTGTGATGGATCCCTGTGAGGGTGTGATGGACCCCTACACTGAGGGGGTGCTGAGGAGGTGCTGGATCTCTACTGGAGGTGGTGGATCCCTACTGAGGGTGTGCTGGATCCCTGTGAGGAGATGCTGGATCCCTGCTGGAGGTGTCTGTGGCACAGCCCAGGTCTCCCTGTGCTTTGGGGAACCCCAGCCACAAGCAGCACCGAGCAATGCTGGGGGCTCAGAGGGGCCAGTGCCTGTCCCAGTCCCGCTCCTGCTGCCAGCCCCGGGCTCACCCGAGCAGGAGAAGCCGTCGCCGTTGAAGCCATCGCGGCAGGCGCAGCGGTAGGAGCCGGGCGTGTTCACGCAGTTGGCGTTCAGGTTGCACTTGTGCTCCTCGGTCGCGCACTCGTCCAGGTCTGGGCACGGACAATACTCTGTCAGTGCCTGGCCTGGCTAATCTGGAATGGCCTTGGGCTCCTGGATGAGCTGGACCCGCTTACCACAGAACCACAGAGTGGTCTGGGTGGGAAAGGCCTTAAGGATCATCCGGTTCCACCCCCAGGGGCACCTTCACTAGCCCAGGTTGCTCCAAGCCCTGTCCAGCCTGGCCTTGGACACCTTTTCTTGTCTTTCCCCTGAGCCTGGGCAGCTACAAATGGCCCAGGAGACCGTCCAGGCACTTGGAGGCTCCAACACATCCCTGGGAGCCTCTATGGCCACGACCAGGACACTGCTAAGCCCTGACCATGTCCACAAGTGCCACACCTACATGGCTTTTAAATCCCTCCGGGCACAGGGATTTCACCGCTGCCTTGGGTGACAGCCCTTTCCATGAAGGAATTCTCCCAATATCCAACCTAAACCTCCCCTGGCACAGCCTCAGGCCATTCCCTCTTGTCCTGTTGTTCCCCGGGAGCAGAGCCCAACCCCACCCTCCTGTCAGGGAGTTGTGCAGACCCAGAAGGCCCCTCCTGAGCTTCCTGTTCCAGGCTGAGCCCCTCCATCTCCTGGTGCTCCAGTGGAAGCTCAGCCCAGCCTCCCCAGGTGCCGGCAGAGCACCTGGAGAGGGCTCAGCCTCCCCTGGACGAGGACTCACCGTTGCACTTGAGGCCGTCCCCGAGCCAGCCCGAGCGACACTTGCACTTGAAGCTGCCGGGGACGTTGATGCAGGACGCGTGCATGTCACAGTTGTGGGCCCCGATCTCACACTCATCGATGTCTGCAGAGGAAGGACACCAGGGCTGGCACAGCTCAGCTCTCCTGGCACAGCAGGGCCGAGCCAGGGACGGTCCAGCTCCGGGGTTTGGTCCCGGAGCTCACGGGACTTTGGGGCAGCGGCTGCCCGGGGCTGTACCCTGGAGCTGAGGGGCTCAGCCCTGGCAGATGCACACGAGGAAGGGCAGGCTCCTGGCCTGGCCATCACCTGGGGACAGGTGGGTTCCTGCCGGCATCCTGCCTTGCTGGCCCTCTGTGCCCGCCCAGAAGGGCTCCCAGCACATCCCATGGCAACCCCACACCGCGCCCCGGCATGGGGCTCTCTCCAGGGCAGCTCCGGGAGGGGTTTCCCATTGTTTCCCACGGGCAGCCCCGGCTCCAGGGGTGCTGAGCTCCCACCTGTGCACCCCGTGGTGCCCTTCTTGACGAAGTAGCCCAGCTGGCAGTGGCAGATGAAGGAGCCCTTGGTGTTCTCACACTCGCCATGCAGGCAGATGTTGGGGTTGAGGTCACACTCGTTCACATCTGCAGGACAAAACCAACCATGGCACACCCCAAGGACCCTGGTGTGGCTCTGGGGACTGGATGCAGGGCTGGGACACGCCCAGGGTACAGCCAGGGCCTCACCAATGCAGGTCTTCATGTCCAGGGATGCCATGAAGCCGTCGAAGCAGAGGCAGCGGTACTCCCCGGGGATGTTGGTGCACTGCCCCCCGTCACAGATGTCGGGATTATCCTCACACTCATCAATATCTGCACAGAGGAGACCATGCCAAGGTGAGCACAGTGAACAGGCACGGCAGGAGCACGAGGGGGCAGCAGGAAATCCCAAATCATGAGGGGCTGGACGCGGCAGTGCAAAGCAAAATCACCCATCCAGGAAAATCCCTTCTCTGGAAGGGACTTAAAAATGAGACCCCTCCTCCTGGAGCCAACCGGGGGGACACAGAGGTCCCAGCTACAAGAGCCAAGGTGGCCACTGACCTGCACAGGACCTCTTGTCTGGCATCAGGGCGTAGCCTTCGCTGCAGCTGCACTCGTAGCTGCCCTCGGAGTTGGAGCAGTGCGTGTCACAGCCCCCGTTGGTGATGGTGCACTCATCGATGTCTGGGGACAACCACACAGCGGCCTGAGTTGGCAGGGACCCACAGGGATCACCCAGCCCAACCCCTGGCCCTGCACAGATGAGAGCCCAGGCAGCAGTTTGGGTGGGAGAAGAGGATGCAAATCTCCCCCAGCCAGGAGAAACCACCTCATTCCTCCTCCCAGCCCCTGGCAGTGCCCTCACAGCCCTCACAGCCGGCGACAGTCCCTCGCCAGCAGCACAGGGTTGGCTGTCACTCAGCCAGGACATTCCTCCCTTGCTTTACCCTCTGAACACTACAACACACACGAGCCCAGGAGGGTTCTGGGCTCATCCCAAGGTCCTGGAAGGGGCATTTGGAGGAGCACTCACCGACACAGCCCTGCCTGTCCAGCGTGGCCTGGAAGCCCGAGTCGCAGGAGCACTGGTAGGTGCCGATGACGTTGACGCAGCGCCCGTTGCGACAGAGGTTGTCACTGAGGGAGCACTCGTTGACATCTGAGGGGACAAGAGCACTCTGAGCAGCCAGCCCTGCTCAGGCCACGCTCAGGCCACCATCTGGTGCCCACCGTGGGTGTCCAAACTGGATTTGTCCCATTGGTCAAAGGGAGCAGCAGAACAAACAACATCAAAACTCTGGGAATGAGCCTGGTCCCTCCTCCTGGATGAGCTGCACCCACTTACCATGGAAGCACAGAAGGCTTTGGGTGCGAGGGACAATAAAGATCATCCACGGGCAAGGACACGGGCAAGAACACTGGGCTTGGAGCACCCACCCCCAGCCCAGGCTGCTCCAAGCCCTGGGCACTTCCAGGGATGGGACAGATGGGATGGGACAGATGGGACAGATGGGATGGGAAGGATACACCCACACCCCTACAGGAGCTCCAGGGCTCCCTGTGGGACATCCCTGCCGTGCCCCTCACCGATGCAGGTGTTGCCCTCGGCCGTCAGCTCGTGCCCAGGGGGGCAGATGCACTCGAAGCTGCCGTCGGTGTTCATGCAGATCCCGCCCCGGCACAGCAGCGGGTCCCGCTCGCACTCGTTGATGTCTGCACAGGAAAATGGGATTGGTCCCTTCCAGCTGCTGCTCCGCTGGAGGCACGGCCCAGACAGGGAATGTCACACAGTTAACAGGGCAGAGGTTAAGTGAGGCAGTGCAGGGCTTGGATCCAGCGGTCTCCTGGCTGGAGGCTGAGTGCTGGGAAATCACAGCTTGTGCCTTGACCTTAGCAGAACCCAGGAGCCTCCCAGTGACAGCAGAACAAGGGACTGGGGTTGGATATATTTAAAAAACTCATTTTCCTCTCGTGTTTATTTTTCTGACTCCAGCCTTGAAATTAGGAATGGGGTATTTTCCCTGACTTGGATAAAACACTGATGAGATTTGCAGGTAAAGAGGGCTGGGATGCACCTGAAAATGGGGGTGGCACGTCCCTACCAAACACCCCCAGATCAGAGGGAGCCTGTCCCTGGTGAATCCTAGGCTGCATCTTCACTGCTGTTGTTGTCCCCTGCCCCAGGCTGGACAGAATTCCTCCCTCAGGAGGCTGAAGCCAAATTCTTTTGCCAAACACAGGTGGGAAGAAGTTAATCCTTGACCACAGGCAATGACGAAGCGTCACCACCCCCTTTGGGGCGAGATGACTCAGCTCCCTGTCACCCAGAAAAACAGGATAAAGTGGAATTGGACAGGTAACAGTGAGCATTAAATTAAAAAAAGAACAATGAAAAGAACAATGAAATTTATATCCTTCTATAAAGATTAGAAATCCGATTACTGCAAGAAGGCTCCAGGTCACGGGTGAGGACTGTGACATTCCCAGTGTCCCAGAAACGGAGCAGAAGGAGGAGGATGATCAGTGGGAGCTGTGGAAACCCACGCTACAAATTGTATGGAAAAGACAAAGCCCCTGCCAGGGGCAGTGATTTATTTTAAAGAGCACAGAGAATAAAACGTGAAAAATAAATAAATGGTGTTGAATCATGGCTTGAAGTGGTTTGAAAGTCCAAGCCAAAGCAGGGAGAGCAGAATATTAAGAGCAGGTCAGTGAGACAAGTGAGTCTGGCTGGACAGAGGAAAGCAACACGGAATGCCAGGAATTAGAGGACAGCAAGAGTCTGGCTGAGCTGTTGGAGACAAACTGAGGTACTGAGGTCACTGATGGGATTTTTTAAGCTGCAAACAAGAATTATTCAATTGAAAGCAGATGGGACTCTGACAGAATAAAAACAAGCTTTGGGCAGATGGGAGGAGCTGTAAGAATTGCATGAGGGTAAAGGGAGTTTAAATGGGCAGGTGAAGGGAGCTGGGTGGGGACAAAGCGGGCACGCGGTGTCCCAGAACTCCTCCTTTGATCCATGGAAGTGTTCTGGGAGCTGGGCAGCTCTGGCCCTGGCCATGCCCTGCCCTGTCCCAGCAGGGGCCGCAGGGGCCCGCGGGGGCCCAGCCTCACCCATGCAGTTCTTCATCATCATGAAGCCGCTCTCGTAGCCCTCGAAGCACTCGCACTCGAAGCTGCCCGGGGTGTTCACGCAGGAGCCGTGGCCACACAGGTCGGGGGAGATGCGGCACTCGTCGATGTCTGGGGACAAGGACAGGCAGTGGGGCAGGACAGGCCACCAGCACGGCCAGAGCCAGCGCTGGGCTGCCCGCACTGCACGCCAGACTGGCTGGGCAGGGAGCAGGGACAAAGGAACTCCTCTTCCTTGGAGAGGCTGCAGTTACCCTGCTCCCTGGGGCAGGGCTGATCCCTCACCCCCAGGCAGGAGGAGCCCTATGGAATCATGGAATGGTTTGGGTCAGAGGGACCTTAAATCCCACCCAGTACCATCCCTGCCATTCCACTGTCCCAGGCTGCTCCCAGCCCCATACAGCCTGGCCTTGGGCACTTCTACTCATGGTCCTGCCCTTGGCTCCTCCCCACATCCCTAAATTAGTGCCAGGACTCCTCTGGGCATCCCCACCCTGCTGAGCCCCCCAAAGGCAGCAGGAACAGCCCAGAGCAGGTCCCTCACCTGTGCAGTTCCTCTCCTCAGCATCCAGAGCAAAGCCATTGCCGCAGATGCACCGGAAGCTGCCGATGGTGTTCCTGCAGGTGCCGTGGGTGCACAGCCCGGAGAACACCTTGCACTCGTTCACATCTGAGGGGGGATCAGAGCGGTTCAGGGAGGGGGGCTCTCCGTGAACCCTCCAGGCAGTGGGGCCCAGCCCAGCCCCAGCAGCCCCGACTCGCCCTCACCTTTGTAGAAGGGCCGTCCCGAGAGCACGTCGCCGCGGTTGGCAAAGCCAGGCCCGCGGGGACAGATGGCCTTGTACTCGCTGGAGCCCGCCCTGGGACACTCCTCGCAGTCGGAGCCCCAGGCCGAGCCCACGGAGCAGCAGCACATGTCCATGCGGAACTTGCCGGGCAGCGGCTCCGTGCACTCGTCCTCGTCCCAGCGCATGTAGCACTGCTCCACCCGCACGTCTGGGGACACAGCGCGGCTCAGCCCCCAGCACAGCACCGATGTCACTGCCTGGGACGGGCTGAGCTCCCCGGGGTGGCTTTGGTTGGAGTGATCTCCAAACAGAGCCCACGTGGATGAGGAAACCTTTCTTGGGAGGGATTCCATGGACTGCTGGCAGCAGGGCCAGAGGATGGACCCTCACAGAATCATAGAATTAAGGAGGCTGGAAAAGACCTTTGAGATCATCGAGTCCAGCCTACGACCCAACACCACCTTGTCGCTGGCTGGACTTGGGGACATGAAACTCTGGTGAGGCCGTGAGGTTTGGGGGCTCTCTCAGGTATGACTCAATTCCCAAGAATTCCTGGGGCACGTGGCAGGGAGGATCTGGGTGGAGGAGGTGTCCTTACCCACACAGGTCCTGGCAGTGCCATCCAGGGTCAGCCCCTCGGGGCACTCGCAGCGGAAGGAGCCGGCCGAGTTCACGCAGCGCCCGTTGGGGCACACGCCCGGGAACACCTCGCACTCATTCACATCTGTGGGCACACAGGTGGGGGAAGGTGAGGGATGGCACAGGGACACGTCCAGTGTGGCCTCAAGGGGCTCCTGGAGGAGGTGGGAGGAGCCCAGAGCTGCCCACCAGGCTCCAAATGGCAACTTATCCATGAAAACCAGGCACAAACGGGGATGGGACCTGGGCACGGACACACAGACAGACAGACAGACAGACAGACGGAGGGCCAGAGAGTGGAGATCGCCCCCAGGACTCGGAGAGGCAGGACAGCAACAAGGACCCAATGACCGTGCTCCCAGCAAAAGCAGTTCTCCATTCCTGCAGCACTTTACCTTCACAGGTGA
Organism: Oriolus oriolus; assembly: GCA_013400235.1. Taxonomy (NCBI): domain Eukaryota; kingdom Metazoa; phylum Chordata; class Aves; order Passeriformes; family Corvidae; genus Oriolus; species Oriolus oriolus. The sequence continues at coordinate 83,841 of VXBT01011692.1, forward strand.
CCCCCTTCATGCGGGCGTACCCCCGGGGACAGGCGGTGTCTGCAAGGGACAGGGATGTCAGCAGGGAAACCCTTCCAGGTTTCCCATGGAATCATGGAATATCCGGAGCTGGGAGGGACCCACAGCATCACCCAGTCCAACTCCTGGCCCTGCTCAGACCCCAACAATCCCACCCTGTCCCTGAGAGCATTGTCAGTGCCCTACCACCCTCCAGGGGAAGAATCTGTTCCTGATCTCCATCCCTCCCCTGGCACAACTCCAGCATTTCCTCGGGAATGCCAGAGCCTGGCAGAGCCTCACCGATCTCACAGCGCTCGCAGGGGCTGCCCCAGGCTGCCCCCAGGGTGGCACAGCACTCGGATTTCAGTGTGGCCCCGTTGATGTTGACCTCGCAGCGCCCGTCCTGGATGTTGAGCCAGCAGGTGCCCTTCATGCTGTCTGCAGGGACGGACACGGGGGCTGAGGGGCCGCTCCACGCCCCACATCCCAGGGGCATGGAAGCCCTGGGAGGCAGCCAGGAGGAGCTGTCCCTGCCCAGTGCTCCTCGGAGTCACTGATCCTTTAGGATCAACAGGGACATAAACCAGGCTGGTCCCCAGAGCCTCAAAGCCCACCCACTGCCACCCCTGCCATGGCAGGGACACCTTCCCTGATCCCAGCCTGCCCTGGGACACTGCCAGGGATCCAGAGACAGCCACAGCTTCTCTGGGAAATCCATCCTAGGGCCTCCCCACCCTCCCAGGGAAGGATTCCATCCCAGTATCCCATCTCTCCCCGCCCTCTGGAGCTCCCGTCCCTGCGCCAGGCCAGGTGACCATGCAGGGTGACGCTGGCAGCGCTGCCCGGCCTTGGCAGGAGCCAGCCCCGCTCACCCACACAGATGGTGCCACTGGGGTCCAGTTTGCTGCCCGGGGAGCACTCGCAGGCGAAGGAGCCGGCGTTGTTGCGGCACAGCCCGTTCACACACGGGTTGGACGTGCACTCGTTGATGTCTGCGGGGACAGGGGACAGGGGACAAGGGGACGGTCACTGGGGGCAGTGACAGGGACACAGCCTTGGGGACACAAACTGGAGGAGGTGAGAGCAAAGAGTGTGAAGAATGGTGGTTTAAATTGTTTTTTACATTGTTTTAAATATGATAATAATATTGAAAATGTTAAAATATATAATTTTAACATATATATATAATTTCTATATATAGAAATATAAAGATATAATATATAAATATATCGTGATATAGAATAATGTAATATATAACATAATAAATACTATATAATATAATAACACATAATACATCATTAATATATATTATATATTATATATTTTATATATTATTATATATTACATATATACAATAATATATAACACATAATAATGACATAGAATGTGATAAATACTATATAATATACTATATGCTATATAATGTATAAATAATAAACAACAAATTATATATAAATTCCATATAAATACATAAAATGTAAGCATAAACATGTAAAATAGAGAGATCTAACAACAACATCAAAAATACAAGATTTTAAAAAAATTATTTGGATTGAGGCTGCACAGCATTGGCCACTTTTCACCTTCTTCACAGAAAATCAGCATTTTTCACCAAACACTTGTGTGCAAGTGCCAGTTCTCAAATATTTGAGGCCTCTTTGCACAGGAAACCATTTCTCCGCCTCCAAATCACAACCTTTCCAATTCCCTAAACCTTGCAATTTTGGTCAGGCCTCACACTCAAATTTTGTGGGCCTGGAGGAAATCGCTCTGGTTTCCAGGCTCAGATGTTTTGGGATCAGGTGTCCACTGCTTTGAACCCAGTGTGAAATATCACTAAAAACCATAGAAAAAACCCTAAAAATGGAGTAAACCCCACCCCGGCCCCCAAGGTGGAGCTCCTGCAGCCCAAAGCAGCGCGGTGGGGAGGGAGCAGGGTGTTAGAGCTGGGTGGGCTCCAGGCAGGGCTCAGAGCGTGCTCCGGCCGGCGCTGCAGCCGCCCGGCCCCGTTACCTTCGCAGGTGTCGGTCTCGGTGCGGAACACGAAGCCCTTGGGGCAGGTGCAGGTGTAGCTGCCGGGGGTGTTCCTGCACAGGCCGTTGTCACACAGCAGCCGATTGACGCTGCACTCGTCCACGTCTGGGGACAGACAGCATTCGTGAGACGCTTTGGGCTGGGAGGGGTTCATTTCCCCCACACAGCCGCGGGATGGACCCACGGGATGGAGCCACGGGATGGACCCATGGGATGGACCCACAGCATGGACCATGTGCCGGGCCGGGCCTGACTCACCCACGCAGTTCTTGCCCGTGGGGTCGGACTCGTAGCCCAGGTTGCAGATGCAGCGGTAGCTCCCGCGCAGGTTCTCACACATCCCGTTGGGGCAGATGTCGGGGTTCAGGGCACACTCATTGATGTCTGACAGGGGAAAAGTCACACGAGATGGACCCCAGCTAATGCAAGCACAGAAACCTTCCCCCTCCCAGTTCTTCACGGCAGAAGTCACGGAATCCCATAATGGTTTGTGCTGGGAGGGGCCTTAAAGCCCATCTCGTTCCACTTCCACCATCCCAGGTTGCTACAAGCCTTGTCCAGCCCAGCCCTGAACACGTCCAAGGATGGGGCAGCCACAGCTTCTCCCTGTCCTGCCTGCTCCCCTGGTTTGGCCCAGAAGGTCCTGACCCAGCCCAGAGCTCCAAGCTCAGGAGGAGAGAGCTGGATAAGGGGCTGGGATAAGCCCAGTTTTATGTCAAGGGCTCTCGGGTCCTTGTGTGACATCCCTGAGTCTTCTTTATCCCAGTGCTCAGGTCAGGCCCTTTAATTACCCCTGGATTCAGCACCGAGTGACCCAGAAGGGTGGCAGCCAGGTGGGCAGTGTCCCTTCCCTGCAGCACCATCCCTTCCTCTGCTCTTTTGGAGCCAATCCCTAGTGCCAGGGCAGGGATTTCACCCTGCCAAGCCGCAGCCTGGCCCAGCCCAGGGCAGCCAGTGCTGGCACCGCAGCATCCCCGCAGTGCCAGATGGCCAGGGCTGCCCAGGCACTGCTGGCCTTTGTCCCCATGCACTTGGAGCTGGTTCCATCCAGGGAAACGCAGCCTGGAGAGCTCTGAGTGCAGGCCTGGCTCCAGGCAGGGCTGGAATGACCAGAGCATGGCCTTGCTAGAAAGAGTCTCATCATTCCCCTGGGGCTGCCTCCAGCCAGGACACGGAGCCCGGGAGGGGAGCCCAAGGAGCCACCAGGGCTTCGCCTCTGGCTCCTTCCCATCTGGAAGGCTTGGCAAGGCCGTGGCTGCCTGGCTGCTCTGAGCTCTCCCTGCTGATCCAGGCACTGCCCAGGGCTGGCACTGGGACCCCTTGGAACTCAAAGCAGCCCCTTGGCAGCACACGTTTGTCACCTCCCTGTCCCTGGGACACCCCAAGGAGGAGCTGGAGAGCAGAGGAGGGAACACCCAAGAGGGTGCAGACGGTCCCGCTCCCCATTCCCATCAGAGCAGAGAGTAAAGCCCAGCCTCTCCTGGCACATGCTCCCACAGACCCATCCCCACTCTGTGAAAAGCAGCTGAGGGTGCTGTGGGATGTGCCCGTGGAATCCCGCACGTCCCTGTGGAATCCCGCACCCACCTCTGCCGTCAGCCGTTATCCCGATGCCGCTGCTGCAGAGAGCCTGGAACTCCGCTGGGGACAGAGCACGACAGAGCCGTCAGCGTGGCTGGACACTGCCCACAGTGCCACCCACTGAGCCCAGGGCTGGGTCCAGTGTGTGTCTGCCAGGATGGCAGCTCCAGCCCTGGTTACGCTCATACAGCACAAACACGGAATGAGCTGAGTTGCGAGGGACCCAAGGATCATCCCCAGCCCAACCCCTGGCCCTGCCCAGGCACCCCAACAATCCCACCCTGTGCATCCCTGGGAGCATTGTCCAAACTCTCCTTGAGCTCTCCCAGCCCTGGTGCTGTGGCTTTGTGCATTTTAAGGCTGATACTCCCAGTTCCAACATCCCAGCACCACATTTGGGCATCCACTCTCCATTTTTTGATTGCCTGGTGCCCCTTTCCCCATTCCTACAGTTCTCCAAGCTGCCCAAGCCATCACAGTGACTCATCAGGACATCCCCAAGCACCTTCCCTGCTTCTGGCACACCCAGGGACAGACTCACCGGAGTTCTTGGCCGGGCAGGGCTGGCAGGGCTCCCCGAAGCCGTGGTCGGGGTTGGCGCAGCAGCACTCGGATTTGGTGACGGCGCCGGGGAAAGGGCGGGCACAGGTGCCCTTTTTGATGCCCCCGTAGCAGGTGCTGCGCATGTGGGTGTCCACGCAGACCCGGCCGTCCACGCCGATGGCCAGGCCCCCCAGGCACTCGCAGCGGAACGAGCCCTCGGTGTTGATGCACCAGCCGTTCATGCAGATCCCCGGCGTCTCGCACTCGTCGATGTCTGGGGATGGACAGGAACGGGAGTGAGGGGACCCCGAGGGAGGGACACACGGAGAGAGGGCTGGGACATGAGGAGAGAGGGTTGGGACATGAGGAGAAGGGACTGGGACACACGAGCAGGGGGTCAGGACACAGGACAACGCTCAGGACACACAGAAGGAGGCTCAGGACACGAGAACCTTTTCCCTTTTCCCCATTCTCCCACAAGGGGACAATTTCTGGTGGCAGAGCAGGAGCTGCCTGGCCACACCTTGGATTTCTCAGCTCCCCTTGGCCTGAGACACTCACAAGTGACCAGGAATGCAGGCAGGGGCTGGGATGGGGAAGAGCCTGGTTCGGGATTTACTCACCCACGCAGTAGCGCCCGTTGGGAGCCAGGACGAAGCCGGGCTTGCAGATGCACTTGAAGCTCCCGTCCTCGTTGATGCACATCCCATTGAGGCACATGTTGGTGGTGGCACACTCGTCGTGGTCTGGGGGCACAGACAGGACCTCAGAGCTGCAGCAAGACCCTCCCGTGCCCAAAACCCCCCCGTGCCCCATCCCATGGCCATACTGTGGCGGTGGGTGCTGGTTCGCAGAGGGGACAGAGGGGGAGAGGGCTTTGGGTGGAACCTCCAAGAGCATCAGCTCCAAGCCCAGGGCCACCTTTCCTGGTCAGAGCTGTCCTGCTGCATCCCCAGTGCTCCTGGGGCACCTCCTGCTCCAGCCCCAGCCCTGCTGATCCCCTCACCCCAAACCCCGCAGGAGCACAACACCCCCACGGAAACACCTCCCCAACCCAGCCCTCTCCTTGGGGGATATCCCAGATTAAATCCCCAGGGAGAACACGATCCCAGCTCAGCCCTGAGCCCCTGGAGGCCCCCAGGACCCTCACCAACGCAGTTCTTGCCGTCGGGGGTGATCTCAAAGCCAGCGTTGCAGATGCACTGGAAGCTGCCGTCGGTGTTGACGCAGCGCCCGTTCCTGCACATCACCCCGTTCATGATGCACTCATCAATGTCTGCAGGGAAATCACCAGACAGTGGGAGCAGGGGCAGACAGGAGCAGTCCCAGCTCAATATCCCTCATGAGGAACCCAGGCAGGTGCCTGGAATTCATCTTCAAAAATCCCATTTGGAAATTAGGAATCTTTTCACACTGCCAGGCAATGGGGGAGCCTTTGGAAGCCAATTTATCAGGAAGGCAGAAAATAAAGAATTCAGAGCTTGGGCACTGCCAGGGAAATCTGCCTTTGCCTGTTGTTCCCATGGTGGAACATTCCCTCCCCATCCTTTTTTGGCAGTCCCTCACCTGCAGCAGCATCTTGGCAGAACAGCCTTGCTGGAAATCCTGCATCCATACAAATATGGCCCAGAATCCCCCCTTTTGTCAGATAAAGTTCTCCCAACAGAGTTCTCCTCTTGGGGAGGACTCTGAGGATCTCTTGATTGCCACCAGAAAATTTCAAGGAAAGCCAAGGCAGAGGAAACTCCTCCTGGACAGATCCCATCCCACACCGGGCGGTGTTGGGGACCCCTCTCTGCATTTCGCCCCTCCAACCCTTCTCTGGTGCCAGGGTGCTGAGCCCTCTGCCACCCCTGCAGCTGCCCAGAAAGGGGGGCACAGCTCTTACCAATGCAGGCCTGCTTGGTGGGGGTGCTCTGGAAGCCCTCGTGGCACTTGCAGTGGTAGGAGCCCGGGGTGTTGACGCAGTCGCCGTGGACGCAGGGGCTGCTCGAGCACTCATCCACGTCTGCAAGGGGGGAAAAACCAACCTGTGAGGGACCCTGGGGCACAGCAAAGCCCAGGAACGGGAAAACCAGCCTGGAGGGGCCCTGGGAGCTTTGGGAGCAGCCCCTACTCACCGATGCACTCCCCTCGCACGTCCTGCTTGTAGCCCATGTTGCACTCGCAGCGGTAGCTGGACGGGGTGGGGATGCAGCGCCCGTTCAGGCACAGGTTGGTGAAGTGCTTGCAGATGTCGATGGTCTGGTTCAGCGTGGCTGTTCCTGGGGGGCACAGGGAGGGTTGGGGAGCCCTTGGATGTCCCAGGAGCTCTCTGGGGGGACATCAGAGGGGTCCAAGGTCGGGGGAAACCAAGGACAGCGAGGCGGTGACGGGAAAGCTCCGTTCCTCGTCGGCAATCAGGGAGATATTCCAGACCAGAGCCAGCCCCGCTGGATCTGTTTGCCGGCTCGGCTCCTGCCCAGCGCTGGTGCCACATCCCAGCGCTCCCCGGAGCCAGGACATTCCATGTGGCTCTCTGAGCGCACCCCCTCTGCTCCCGTGCGTCCAGCTGGGAGCAGCATTCCAGCCCTCGGGAACAGCCCTGCTCCCAGCACCAGCACAGCCCCGGGAATTACCGATGCTGGAGCTGCCCGGGCCCATCCCGGGCAGTCCCGGGATCCCGCCCTGTCCGTTCGCCCCGTTCGGGCCGATGCCTCCGGGCCCGTTGAGTCCCGGCCCGACTCCGTTGGGCCCGAATCCAGGAATTCCGGGGAAGTTCCCAGGGAAGCCTGGCACGACTGGGAGTCCCTCGATGCAGAGCCTGCGGTACTCGTCTGAAACAAAACAGGGCTGTTCCAGCAGCGCCTGGATCCCCCTGCAGGGAGCCGAGGGATGGGCAGGGAGCAGAGGAGGGGTCCTGACGGGAACGGGGCAGAGGGAAACTTCCCCATGGGAACGGCGGCTTTGGCAAAGGAGTCCCCATCGCTGGAGGGGTTTAAAAGCCACAGGGATGTGGCACTTGGGGACAGGGTTTGGTGGCCTTGGCAGCGCTCTTGGAGAGCTTTTCCAACCCGATTTTACAACACCCACAGTTGTGGGAGCCCGGGGTGTCACTCACCCGAGCCCCGCACGGGGCACATCTCGGGGGTCTGGCCGATGGCCCAGCAGCGCCCCGAGTCACAGCAGCACTGCATCCTGCTGGCCTGGCCCGGCACGTCCCCGGCACAGCGGCCCCCCAGCAGCGCCGAGAAGCACGTCCCCAGCCGCTGGTCTGCGGGAGGAGGAGGAGGAAGGGGAAGAGGAAGAGGAGACAGAGTCACGACGTGCCACCACCACCCTCTCAGCCAGCTCCTGAGGGCCCATTCCCGACAGAATCTCTCCCAGCCATCCCCTCTCCCAGCGTGACCCCCCTGCTCCGTCTCATCCTCCCCGATCACAAGGTTCTCCCTCTGGAACACATCCAGGAACTCATTCCCAGTGTTCAACCTCCCATTCCCATTTAGGCTCCTCAGTCCAGCCAGACCAGAGCCAGAGCTGAGCAACTCCTCCCCATTGGAATCTCCGCTGGGAGCTGCATTCCCTGCCCTGCAGGAAGGACAAGGGACCCAGCAGGTTCTGGATGGATTCCCAGAGCACACAACAGGGACATTCCCACCTCATCCCGTGCTTCCTCCCTTCCCAAAGTCATGGGATCACGGACAGGTGTCTCCCCTCCTGCTGCCACCGCTGCCCAGCGTGTCCTGCACACCTCAGGTCCCACGGGGAATTATCCCCTGCCAGGTCCCAGTGGCCTCAGCATCTCTCGCTGAACAAATGGAGCCCTTCCCAATTCCAGCTCCCTCCAGGCTCCCATTCCCCGCGTGTCCCTGTCTCAAGCTATGGCTGATCCCAGCTGGACTGAGCTGGACCAGAAGGAGCCCTGGATGGGGTCAAAGCCACTCACACCGAGCCTGGCCCTGCTGAGGGGGTTGTGGCTCCTGCCAAGGCCCAGGGGACCAAGGGTCTCTCACATCCAGCAGGCTCCACCTGGCACCAATCCCTTCAGGAAAACCTGGAATCTTCCCCTCATTCATCTCCCACCTTGTTTTTTCTCAAGTCAGTTAATGAGGGGGAAAGCCTCCCGGGATGTGGCTGCCACCAGCCAGCAGGGAATGTACATCCCGGGAATGTAATTGGAATTAATTGCCTGGGGCTGTTTGATCTGTAGGCTGTGGGGGCACTTCTGCTCCCAGCACAGCTCGGGGACCCGCAGGGGACAGTGACCCCAGTTCAAACCAGCAGCTCCTTCCTCAGGCACGTTCCCCCACCCCTGCTCAGAGCTGGGTTCAGTGGGAATTGCTCCTTTGAGGAAACTTTATCCACCAGAAACACCAGCAGAGAGAAAGTCAGACCTAGAGAAGGGAAGGTTGAAAGCAGAGATTGAATGCAAGACTGGATTAGCTCCTAATCCTGAGGAAGGGGAGGAGAAGCCGTGGGGGTATTTGGGTCCCAGGGCACAGCTTTGCACAAAACCCCAGTAAGGCAGAAAATGCTGCAGGAGAGAGGGGAGGGGAAATTCCAGATGGGATTAGAGAGAGCTCCGAGGTAGGGATTGAGCCCAGAGGGCTCTGGGGGGTAACAGGGCTCAGCCAGGATGGCAGAGCACAGGGGGAGTTGGTCCTGCTCATCCTGAGCGGCCAGGAGCGACTCCAGGCTGGATCTGGGGTCTGGCAGGGCCTGCACCCATCCCATGGGATGTGTCCTGACCCCACGAGAGGCAGGAGAGATTATCCAGCACGGCCAATCCCACCGAACTGGGCTGGTGGGAGGGGTCCCTGGATATCCCTGGATGAGCTCTGAGATCCCTCCCAACACATTCCATGATTCCATAACCCTCATGTTTCCTTTTTCCTCTTGCTTAGCCCAAAGTGGGCAAAAAGGGCTCTCCAGGCAGGCAAAGCTCTCGGTGAAACCCTCCCAGCCCTCTGTGAGCCAGGGCTCTGCCAGGCTCAGCAAGGCCCAGAACGTGAGGCACTGACTCTGCTGATGCTGCCCCAGGAGAGGCACAACCCAAACCCTTCCGAGCTCTGCTGCACCCTCAGGGAAAAAAAGAGCTCAGGAAGGCCAGAGCAGAGTGCTGAGTGGCAGGGAGCGAGGGAAGGAACACCGTGTGCGTGGCTGGGAATGCACTGAAAGGCCATTTTTCTTCATTTGGAAATTATTCTTTTAAGCTGCTCTGCAAGAGGAACCCGTTGTACCAAGGAAAATCCACTGAGCCCCCCCAGCTGCGGGAGCAGCTCCTGTGCTGCCTGCAGAGCCTTGCCAGCAGCAATGAATGGGGCCCTTAGGGCTCAGTGGGACTGGGCTTTGTGTGTCAGGCCCAGGCACCTGAGCCCTCCCATGAATGCTCCTCTCGGCCAGGACGGGCTTTTATCCTGGGGGGGTTTTACTGGGGCAGGCACTGGAAGCAGCTCCTGGCACTGGGGATCAGCTCAAGCTCTGGGTGCTGCTGTTCCAGCTGTAAAAACTGCAGGGGGTTATTGCAGTGCCATGAAAAGGTGTTTGCTTTGCTAAAAAGGGACGGGAATGGATCAGGTGCTGGTGCTCCTAAATATCTTCACGTGAGACACTGTGGTCACCTCCAGGGTGACAATCTCCCCTCTCCTGATGCTGCTCATGCTTCAGAAGTGCCCACATCATTTATCCACCTTCCATTTTCCCAGCTGCTCCCTGGATTTATTTCATGGGATGCAAACCTGGGGCCTGAACCCACCCCAAACTCTCCAAACAAGCCCTGAGACCCCCTTGAGCAGAGCTGGCAAAATCTGGGTGCCAGGGCAAGCCCACCCCAGCAGGAGCTGTGGATTTTGCCAAAACAAACCCTGCCTGACCCAGACAGGGAGCTCAGGGAAGGGCTGGAGCACCCGGAGCCAGCTCAGGTGCAGTCAGAGTCCGCTGCAGCTAAATCAGCAAGGGCCTATTTTTAAATCTGGGCTTTCTAATTTTATTTATTTTCATTTCTTGAAGCTCTTGGTTTCAAGGAAAGTGGGGAATGTCCACATGACTCATCCCAGAGCTGTCACACCCCTCTGGGCTCATGGCAGGGGCTGGGAAACAGCAGGAAAAAATTCCATTCCCATTAAAATCTATCAGTTTCCCAAACAAGAAGACTTGGGCTTTACTTTCTACTCACACTTCACAACATTTTTTTCCTCCTGGAACTAAAACATTTAATCCTGCTCCAGGATCTGTGGCTAGAAAAGAATTCGGAGCTGATTTTTTTTTTTGCTGCATTAATTTCCAGAGAGAGCTGTACCTGACACCTCGCACTGCACCACCAATCTCTGCCTGTTCTGGAAGAATTCCTCTTCCCAAATCTCCCCATCCTCACTCCCACCACATTCCCAGCCCCACGCCTTCCTCCCAATCCTCCTCCTCCTCGCGTCCTTGTCAACCCTCTCCAGCACTGAGGCCTCCAGAGCCCAAATTCTGGAGAGGGAGGAAGAGCAGGAGAATCCAGCCGGGAGCAGGGTGGACCAGTGAGCCCCTGGAGAACTGAGCATTCCCCCCCCATCCCAGCAACAACCCCAGATGCCTCTGTGGCGATTCCCAGCCCCCAGAGCCCGGGCTCCCCCTCACCGAGGCAGCGGGATCCGTCGGGGCTGCTGGCGAAGCCGCGGGGGCAGGAGCACACGTAGCTGCCCACGGTGTTGGTGCAGTCGCCGCCGTCGCACACGCCGGGGATGGCCCCGCACTCATCCACGTCTGCAAGGGAGAGAATCCCACGGGGGGGGGATGCAAAACGTCTCCTTCCCCATCCACACGCAGGGCACAGAGGATGGGAGATGGAGTTATGGGGGTCATGGGGTGCTCGAGGCCATAAAGGGTCTCCAAAACTCTCCCAGAGGGGGATTCATGGAGCCTCTGCTTCTCTCCGCAGTCCCTTCCCAGGGGAAGTTGAGGCGAGGGCAGGGAGAAATTCTTCCCTGAAAGAGGGACTGGGCCTTGGTAGGGGCTGCCCGGGGAGGTTTGGAGTCCCCATCCCTGGAGGTGTCCAAGGAAAGCCTGGATGTGGCACTCAGAGCCGTGGGGGTGGTGGGTCAGGGGTTGGACTTGCAGGTCCCTGTGGGTCCCTCCCAGCCCAGGATTTTCCATGGTTCCATTCTCTGATTCTATTCCAGTCAAGAGGGGAAGGCAAATTCCTGCTCGGCCCTTTAGGGCTCAAATTCTGCCCCCGGCCACGACCTGAGGTGTCCCCTGAGCCCTCGGGTGCTGCTCTGGCTCTTTGATGCTCCAGTCCCTCAGAAGAGCCCCGAGAGCTCCCAGGGCAGCGGAGCAGAACACAGAAAACACTTCCCCCACCTGGGCCCCTGCAGCCAAAAGGAGATTTTATCAGCCAGCCTGCCCTGTCATTTAATCCCAGCCCTGCCCTGGGCTACAGCTCGGGAAGGAAAAGAGCTTTGGGAAGGGGAAGTTGTGCTATTGGGGAAAAAACCAGCTCAGAACTTGGTGTGACACTGGGGAGGATCCGAGATCTGGGGGAGCTGACAGATCTGTGCTCTGACACCCCTCACTCACCCCGAAGCAGCATCGGGGCTGGGGGGCAGCAGTGAATCCCATTCCCATGGAAAACCAGGGAATCCACGGGCTTCACTCAAACTGCAGTTCTTTCCTTCCCCCTTGAAAATCCCAGCGCTGAGGAGCAGGGAAAGAGCCCATTCCTGCAGGACTCCACATCCTGAGCTTTGGGAACCTGAGCCCTGGGCTTTGTTGTCCTTTCAGCCCTTCCCCACCACATTTTCCTTCTCGATTTTCCCTCTGTGAGTGTCCCGTGGTGGTTTGGATCCGTTCAGGCAGAGCTGACCCAGTGGGACGGGTTCATTCCCCTCTCATTAACACCCAGCGCCGGGGAGGGAATTCTGCCAGCTCCAGCCTGGCTCCTTCCCGACTTTTCCAACCTTCTGTTCAAAATTAAAGCAGGATCCTGTGCTCTGCTGCTCAGACAATGGCAGGATTCAAGGCAAACGTTGATTTTGGAGCTGGGCTGGGGTTGGAATTGGCCTCGTCCTTAAGGCTGAAAACGCTGGAAAAGCCAAAGGCTGCAGAGCCTCTGGAAGAGCTGGAGCTGCAAAGCTCATCCCACACGGTGCCCCCAGACCTGTGGGAAGCCCAGCCTTCCCATGTGCTAAAAACCCAGGATTTGATGGAGAAAACATCCCCAGGGGTCGTGCCTTGGGATCGCCCTGGTGCAGCACCAGGGACTCGAACCCTCCCCTCCCAGAAAGGACAAAGGAACCACAGAGTGGGAAATGGAACCACCAAACCACCCCAAATCCAGGGAAATGAGCTCTGGATAGAGCCAAACAATGAGCTGTTCTGAGGGGTTTTGGGAGGAAATGGAAAGAAAGTGGGTTTTGGGTTCCATCCACCCATGGAAAACTCTGGGAAGCTCCCTCTGGTGCAGGAACATCAATGGGAGGCAATAGAGCCTCAGCTCCATCAGGAAATCTGGGATTTTGTGCCCTGGTGACAAAAGCCTGGCCTGGGGGGACATAAGGAGCACCTCACATCCAAAGGAGAGAGAAAAATAGGTGAGCTTTGGAATTCCAGGATTTGTTCCCACTGGCAGAGTGTCCTAGAGAGGCCAAAAATGGTCAAATCCTGGCTGTATTGGAGCTGAGGTTGTTGCACACAGCTTGCCTGGAGCCTTCCACTCCCTTTCCTGGTGTTTCTCCGTGGACTTTTTTTGTCTCTTATCACCCCGGATGGATTTTGGATGCAGGACCCGTTCCTTTGAGAAGCATCCTGGATGAGGCACTGGCATTACCTCACTGATAGCAGAGCTTGGCCTTTGTCCTGCAGCACAGGAAGGGCTGCTAAAAAGTGAAATTCTTGGCAGAGAAACCCTGGAATTATGGCAGGAAAAGCTTTGTCCAGCCAGTGATTCCCCCTTAACTCCACACCATGGAATTGTTCCCTCCGGTGTCATTTTTCCGGTTGCTTCCAGGATAATTTAAAAATGCCACAGCCTCCCCTTTCCCTGTGATTTATGGATCCAGGTCTCTGGAGCCGGAGGATGTGTCCGAGTTCAGCTTTGATGTTCCCTCTCTCCACTTTGCACCAGGAATTTTCTTGTGTCCTCAACAATTTTCCTCCTGCCGCGTTAAGAACTCAGCTGGATCCAAGCCTGCCCTTCTCCCCAGGCTCTCATTCCCCTCAAACCTCAACAGATCCTGCTTTTTTTCCTTTTTTTCCACCATAATCCAGGCGTGGGATCGGTTAATTCATCCCTAACCTGGCAATTCCTGCCCTCTTTGCTCATCTTTTTGTACAACATAATAGGAATTCTCGGTGCTTCCCAAGCCCACCTTGTCTCCAGCGGTTTTTAGGGATCGGCCTGACCCCTCCCCGCCCTAAATCCTGCACTTCCCTCTTTCCCAGACTGCTCAGATCCCTCAGAAAGGGAGCAGTGCCAGAAGTTCTCATCATCCAGTGCACAGCCCCGAGCTCAGGAACTCGGGATCCCTGGAGCTCCTCGGAATACAATGGACAAAGGGATAACGGGAGCCACCCTCTGCAAGTGTCACACTCGTCAGGGACGGGCTGCAGGAACGAGCCTGGAACGGAACAGCCCCGGCCTTGGAGGAGGTTCAGGCACAAATCCAGGCTGGACGTGGGGCGCACGTTTCCCTGATAGGAAAAGGATTCGTTTTCCTGCTGGAGTGAGCAAAATCCGTGCCGGGAACATCCGGCCGCAGCCTCCCCGTTTGCTCGGGAGAGCGGGGCCTCCCTTATCGGCACGGAGTATCGGCACAGGAGAGGCATCTTTATCCTTCGGGACCAAAGCAGCCTCAGTTCCAGGCTGGTGTTAGGAGATAAGGCTTGTGTTAAGAGATAAGGATCGCCCTTATCTCTGTTCCCACCAGGACACAGCCAGGGGCACAAACTGCCGGCGCTAATGAGGGGCCATCGTTAATGAGGGGACACCGTTAATCAGCGGCCTGGGCTCTGAGCTCCGGCTCCAGCACAGCCCCTGCTGCTGCCTCTCCTCCCTGTCAGGAACCCCCCGAGCTCCGGGAAGCCGGGGAGAATCTCCCAGAGGTGTTTGATGGAGGTTTGATATTCCCTGGGTGCCAGGCTTGGATGGGCAATCTGAGAGCGAGAGGGAAGCAGCTCCTCTTCCTACAGCAGAGAATTCCCTCCTCTCCCCAGCTCTGAAATGAACCCAAAGCTCAACAAGGGAACCCGTGCAGAGCTGGGATTTGGAGCCTGGAGCACACCTGGATAACAAATCCACCCTCTGGGTGCTGCTTTGGTTAAAGCCCTGGGCTCAGTGAGGACACTCGGACCAAGGCAGAGATTTTGGCGGTTTCAGCAGGAATGTGAAGCTCAGGAATTTCATGCCCCATCTGCTGGACCAAATTCCTGATGGATCAAAGGGTGCAGGAAACTTGGAGATGGGGTCCAAATCTTCCTGTGTCCATGAAGTGGGAGAGGAACCCTCTCTATTCCCCTATTTCCACGGTTTTAGGGAATCACATTCCTACAGGGGAGCAGTGACACCCCAAGGGTGATTCCACTTTCCTGGGACCCTCCTCACCTTCTGGTGGCCCTGTGGGGCTGTGGAGGTGACACTGCTGGGAAAGGAGCCCTCAAACCTCGTCCCTTTGGAGCATCCCTGCTGCTCACGTCATTCCCAGCAGGAGTCCCAGGTCCAAAGGGAAGCATCCTGTCCTGGTGGTGACCCCAGGGACAGAGCAGCTCCTGGGAATGCTGGAGATGTCCCTTTTGTGGGCAGGACAGGGAAGGGGAGCTGTTTGTGGCCACGTGGGGCTGCTTTTCCAGGCGCTGGGGGAAGGGGGAGGCCCCTCACATCTGGAGGACAGATCCAGACAATGGATTGGGTTTAATCTCGGGATGGAGGAGATTCCAGCTCAACTGGTTTCAGATGTGCTCTGCTCCCCAGCTGGCGTGGGAGAGGCAGGAGCAGCTTTCTGCTGCCCCTGGTCCCACCTTGGCCAGGCAAACTCCTGGAATATCACTGGATTCAGGGAGCTGGTCCTTCACTGACACAGAAAAAGGCTGGTTTGGATTCTCCTGCTTTCAATCCCTGGATGTTGGAGCTCTGCAGGAATTCTGTCAGGATTTTAGAGAAAGTCTCCTGGCACCCTGCCCAGGAGGATCCACAGACACAGATGTTTCCTGGAGATGAAAGAATGTCCATCCCCCACCAGGGACTGACCTGGAGCTCCTGGCTCTCTCTGGGAAAGATTTCCTGAGCAGCTGAACCCAGTGCACAGCACCCTGGAATCCTGCAATGGTCTGGGATGGAAGGGACCTTCAAGATCATCTCATCCCAGCCTCCCACTACCCCAGTTCCAGGGGCTTCCAGAGGCAGGCAGAGCTCTCCCTTGGTTCCCACATCCAGCCTGATTGCACACTTCACAGGGATTAAATCTTCACAGCCCTCATCAAGAGCTTCAAAATTAAAAGTTTTTGAGTTTTCAAGGCTTGATCAGACTCAGAACCCAGCAGAGCCTTGGAGGCAGCCCTAAGCTGAGCCTGGCTAAACCCTTCCAGAGGTCCCTTCTGTGCCATCAGTCCATGTTCCCATTAAAGCATCCTTAAAAAAACCTCTCTGTGAACAAACCAAACCATTTCCTTCTCGTTTCAGGGAAGATCAGGGGATCAGGCAAGGCCTATTCCTCATTTCCTGGCCTTGGACTCTGGGAAGCAGATAAAAAACCCCTTTGGCAGGGCTGGTTGGGAGGTGGGATCCAGCCTGGAATGGGAGCTCTCTCCCATCTCTGCCTGGGAAAAACCCAAGTTTTAAATGCTCCAGGGACATCGGGAAGTGGAGAATCCTGGCAGATCCAGGCCTGGAGCCTCCCTTACCTTCACACCTGTGGCTGGTCTCGCTCTGCTTGTGCCCTGCAGGGCACTTGCACTCGTAGGATCCCACGGTGTTGATGCAATTCCCGCCCTGGCAGAGGCCAGGGATGGCCTGGCACTCATCCACATCTGCGGGAAGAGGAGCAAGGATGTGAGGGAACTGCAGCCACGGATCCGTGTCCAGTGTGGATTTTCCTGTGCTCCAAGGAGCTGGATCACATTCCAGAAGGAATTACCCCTCAGATGGCACCAGGGATAAGGACAGGGAAGGGACAGGAATGAATCCCTGGCTCAAGCAAGAGGGAGACAGAAGTCTGGGGATGCTTCCCAAAGGATGTGTCCATCCCATGGTTCTCTGGGAGAAACACCAGCCTGATCCGGGACAGCCCGTGGGATGGAGGAGCTCACCCGAGAGCCACTGTGCGGCCAGAACCCCCAGGATAAAATGACCTTGGAAGATCCCATGGGGTACTCCGGGTCCGTGGAGATGCCCCGTGACACACGGGGGGATTTGGCAAAGTTCCACAGAGAGTTCTGTGCTTTGGGGCTCTGCTCTCTGTGTCCTCTATTTAAGGGCTGCTTTGGGGCTCTGCTCTCAGTGTTCTCTGCTTTGGGGCTGCTTCGGGGCTGCTTTGTGGCTCTATTTCTGGCCTCTGCTCTCAGCATTCTCTGCTTCGGGGCTGTTTTGGGGCTCTGTTTTAGGGCTGTGTTTTGGGGCTGTTTTGGGGCTCTGTTTTAGGGCT
>VXBT01011692.1:100737-145823 GCA_013400235.1 Oriolus oriolus
TTTTGGGCTGTGTTTTGGGGTTGTTTTGGGGCTCTGTTTTGGGGCTGTGTTTTGGGGCTGTTTTGGGGCTCTGTTTTAGGGCTCTGTTTTGGGGCTGCTTTGGGGCTCTGTTTTAGGGCTCTGTTTTGGGGCTGTTTTGGGGCTCTGTTTTAGGGCTCTGTTTTGGGGCTCTGTTTTGTGGCTCTATTTCTGGCCTCTGCTCTCAGCATTCTCCGTTTCGGGGCTGTTCAGGGGCTCTGAGGCGTCCCCCCCCTCCCAGCAGCCCCGTCCCCGCTCACCCTGGCAGGCCCCGGTGCGGATGTTGGGGATGAAGCCCCTGCGGCAGGGGTGGGGCTGGGCCGGGCACATCTCGCAGGGGTGGCCCCAGGCGCGGCCGATGGTGGCACAGCACATGGTCTTGGTGCACACGATGCCGCTCAGCTGGCCCTGGCACATCTGGTTGTTGACCTGGCTGAAGCAGGGCCCGGTGCGGTAATCTGGGGGGGAAAGGAATGCCTGGGTTAGATCCAGCACGGGAATCCCAGGATTTCTGCCCGGCTCTCGGTGCTGCTGCCTCTCCAGCACAGCCGCTGAGTGCGAAATTCGGGGGGGAAAACTGCCATGGTGACACATTGAAGCCCGGTGCTGGAGGTGGTGGTGGCCCTAAAAGGAACTGAAAATCAAAAGTCAGGCAAAGAGGCGACTCCAGGGCTGCAATTCCACCTATCCTGGAGAATTTCAGGGATGAGAAAAGCAATCAAATTTCACTTTAGTTGCAAAGATCCTGCCCTGGAAGTGTCCAAGGCCAGGCTGGGTGGGGCTTGGAGCACCCTAGGATAGTGGAAGGTGTCCCTGCCCACGGCAGGGGCTGGAATTTCATGATCGTTATGTTCCCTTCCATCCCAAACCAGTCTGGGGTTCTGGGGTTCTGGGATTCTCAGACTCTGGGATTCTGGGATTCTGTCTCAGGATTAATTTCTTCACTTCAGCTCTCAGACATCTCCTGGCAATTTTAACTTCAAACCCCAGACACTGCAGGAACAACCAGCAGGTTTCCCATTCCCAATTAGGATCCTCCCATCCCTTAAACCCCAAGGATTTTTAACCCAATTTTTGCAGGGTTTTGCCCTCAGGAATGTGGGTTTGCCACTGCCTGGGCTCCCGTGACCCTTGATGAGGCATCTTGGCACAGCAGGAATCCAGCAGGAAGCGAAATCCCTCAATGAGATTTTCCTTGCACCGGGCAGAGGTGGTGGCACCGAAGTGTTTGATCTGTGGCTGGAAAAAAACCCTGGAACCTCATCCTTGTCAGCCCAGAACGTTCCCCACGAGCTGTGGGAGCAGTCAGGAGCTGGCCAGGCAGCCGGAGCCCGGCTCAGATGCACCCAGGGAGTTTCCCGGCTGGAATTAGGCACTAATTAGGAACTGCCCGTGACCCCAGCTCCCTGCTCCCGGATTAACCCCCAGATGTCCCTGCAGGGAAGGGTTTGGGTTTGATGTGTGAAGCAACAAAAATCTTGTGTGGAGCGGGGGTGAGAGCTCTGGGAGCCCCAGGTAACTGTGTCCCAAAATCTATGGAAAACATGCAAGAAATCCTCCTGTCTGGGAAAGAATCAATTAGCAACGAATTCCTCATTTCCAGCTTAGTGCTCCCTCTGATTTGTGTTCTGGAGCAGTTCATACCTGAAAATTAAAGCTGATCAAACTGGGCTGTGGGCGTCACTGGGAGGTCGGGAGGAGAAGGGTTTGAGAGGGAAAAAGGAATGGTTTGGAAGCTGCATCGGTGTGAAGGTGATGGGATCTCCCAAAAATGCCTTTTTTTTGGGAATCACACCAGAAACATGAACCATGGGGAGTTAACAAAGAATTATCCTCTTTTTTTGACCCAAATTTTATGAGATCCCAGACCAGTGGCTGATGTCACTGCGGGGTGGACCCCAAAAACCTCAGATTAATAAATGAAAAACCCCAAAGTGATGCTGTGAACGGAGAGCAAGGGGGCCAGAGCTGCACCTCCCACCTCATCTCCCACCTCACCTCCCCCAGGCACTGCAGCAGTTCCTGGAGCGGGATAATGAATGCGGGATTGTGAGGAGAACACCCCCTTTTAAGCAAATAATTGCCCAAAATAACTTTTCCTATGCAGATGACTCCTCTGGAGGGAACGAAGCCAAGGAAATCGCAGTCTGGAGAGCCCTGGCTGCCTTCCAGCCCCAGCTGGTGCTAATTTTAATGGGCAAATGATTAAATTTTTAATGAGGCACCAATGAAATTTTATGAAGGAAATGGGGACGCTTAGGAGATGTCTGAAGCCTCTCACAGTCCCTGTATGGGATCCATGTTCCAGGAATCCTGCTGCAGGTAGCTGTCCTTCAGGAGTTGGGCTTTTCCTTGGAAAAGCCGAGGGGAAAGCTGGGATTGCTGTTCCCTCTTCCCAGGAGCAGAGCCCAGTGTGGGACATGGAGCAGTCCCACCTCTCCAGCTCCAGGTGAAGTTCCTATTAAAGCACTGCAAGGAATCCTGGATTGGGGGGATTTTGGGAACCCCTCGAGAGCTGAATCCCCAACAATTCCAATGACAACTCCCATTAAAGCACTGCAAGGAATCCTTGATTGGGGGGGAATTTGGGAACCCCTCGAGAGCTGAATCCCCGACAATTCCAGTGACTGGGGTGGGATCCATGTCTCACACCCAGCCACGCTGTTCCCCTTGGGAGCAGCTTCCTGACAATATCCCAAATTACCGTGTCCAGGATGCTCCACAGCTCCTGTGGCCCACGTGGAGTCCTGTGGAAGGGCTGGGGCATTGGAATGGGGGCGATTCCTCTGGAATCAGCCAAACCAGCACCCAAACCTGGGCAGTTCCCACATTCCCAGCACTTGGGATGCACCAGGGATGCTCTGCCCGCCCTCCTTATCCCAAATTCACGTTGCCAGAACCTCCTTCCCCTCCTCCAAGAGGTAGAAAAGAGCCAGAATTTGTCCCAGAAATGCAGCTTGGCCTCATTAAAAAGGAATAATCAGCCTCAGAGTGTTCCAAATCCCCACTCAGAGCCCCCCAGACTCCGAGGGACAGCGGCTGGAAGGTGCCTTCTCCAGGCTCAGCTTCCCAGCGCCGGAGGAGAACAACGGGAACGTTTCCCTGGGATAACAACAGGGATTAATGCCGTTATTTGGCTCGGGAATGTTCATTCCAGCAGCTCGGATTTCTTTGAAGCAGGGAACAAACTGAACACGGCTCCCAACAAGGGCGTTTTCCAAAGGTTTTGTAACACCTGGATTGAAACTGGGGCTGGACCCGAAGCATTTATGACTTTATTTCATCCTCAGTTTCAGTGGGATATGGAAGATTGGATTCAGGAGTGGATTGAAATCACCCCTTTGCTGGGGGGGAATGAAAAAGGCTTTGAAAATGAACATTTTATTCCCTTTTAACTGGTCCTGACTGTGCCTGGGGGAAACGGGGAGGGTTTGGTCAGGAACTCCTGAAAATTTTCACAAGAAAAAACAGTTTCCTCCACTCCCACAACATCCATGGAGCCAGGAGGGTGTCCCTGAGTCAATCCCAGTGGGAATTCAGGTCCCTGGAGATGGAAAAGTGGGATAATTGTATGACTTTCTGCGTTATCTAAAGGACAATCCCAGCCCCACAAATCCACCGTGGGAGTAGATCCAGAGTCCAGCACAAGGGAAGGGAATGAGGAGCCTTTCTCTTCTCCCACCCTCTGGAATTCCCTCCCGAGACAGGCCAGGGGCTGAATTCCTCCTCTCCAAAACAAACAAACAGAGCCGAGGAAGAGGAGCTTTGTCCTTTGCCAGAGCTCCAATTCCTTCTCACAATAAACAATGGAGGCTTTTCCTTAAAAACTGCGGGACAAAAGTGGCCTGTGGATCATCCCCAGGGAGCTCCGGCCCGCGCTGGGATGGGGCCACAGCAACACAAATCCCGGGATTGGGCAGGAGGCCACGGGAGAGACAGGGATCAGGGAGAGACAGGGATCAGGAGAGACTGGGATCAGGAGGGACAGAGACAGGGATTGGGAGAGACTGGGATCAGGAGGGACAGAGACAGGGATCAGGAGAGACTGGGATCACAGAGGAGACAGGATAAAGTCAAATGCTCCGTGGAGCAATGGATGCTCTGCTCACACAGAAACCTTGGAATCCTGGAACGCTTGGGGTTGGAAAGGACCTTAAAGCCCATCTTGTTCCTGGCCTTGGGCACTTCCAGGGATCCAGGGGCAGCCATGACTTCTCTGGGAATTCCATCCAGCCCCTCCCCACCCTCACAGGGAACAATTCCTTCCCAGTATCCCACCTAACCCTGCCCTCTGTCCATGGGAAGCCATTCCCTGTGTCCTATCCCTCCATGGACATTCGGGACGTCGCACAAGGGATCAGCATCCCAGAGCCACCAGCCCAATCCCACGGGAAGGAGCCAACCCCAGCGATTGTTCCCGTTGTTCTCCAGGTGTTTTCCAGCCTGGCTCGTGGCTCTCCAGCCCCTCGGGCTGGGTCTGTCCGGGGGAGGGGGTGGGAGCAGCCCAAGGGTCTCCCTGAGGGGCTCCTTTCTCATGGAATACTTTCTCCAGCTCGTCATTTCCTTACCTCATCCAAACACAGCCACATTCCTCAAGTTTAACTGTTTGGACTTTT
Source organism: Oriolus oriolus (assembly GCA_013400235.1). Taxonomy (NCBI): domain Eukaryota; kingdom Metazoa; phylum Chordata; class Aves; order Passeriformes; family Corvidae; genus Oriolus; species Oriolus oriolus. Next base: position 105,372 of record VXBT01011692.1, read on the forward strand.
GCAGAAAAGAAAAAGCTGGCGGGGGCACTTTCTAAGGCCAGACATTCCAAGTGCTGAAAAAACACATCCAAAGGAAATTGTAAAGGGAGAACATTTTTTGAGTTTTCCTGTCCTATTTTTACAGTTTCCTGACAAAGTCTCGGCCTGATGAAACCCGAGAGAGCTCCAGGCTCCCGCAAGGAGCAGCTCCTGAGGCACAAAGAACACAGGGAAACACGGAGCTGGGGGTTCCAGAGCAGCAGGAATGGCTGGGAATGTCAGAGTGGGGGTTGGAAACGCCTGGAAGAGCCCTCGGGGTCGGGACTTGTCCTGGTTGGTCAGGGGAGGTGCTGGAGTGGCACTTGCAGAGCTCCAGACTCTTCCCAAGCACTCAGGTGGAAACCTGGCACTTCCCAGATCCCTTGGAAGAGACCACAGCTCCTGGATCCCAGGGAAAAGCAGATCTGGAGATGGTGGCCGGGCTGGGGCTGAACTTGGGGGATTCCTCCCGGCCTGAGTGTTCCTTACGGGACTAAAGAGAGCAGGAATTTGTGTGGGAGCATTTTTGGGCAGAGGTTTTGTGGGATTTGCCTACCCTGGGATAACGAGCTGGGAGGAGGTGGTGGCCTCTCCCCTGAGAGAGGAATTCCACAAAATCGGGTTGGGTTTCCCGGATTTTAGTGATGGGCAGGAGCATCTTCACCCTTCCACCCTGCCCTTCAGGAACTGGGGTCCTCTGCAAAGCTCTTTGCTGGGATTGGAGGAGTTCCAAGGAATCCTGGGTTCACAGGACCCCCCTCCCAAAAAACAGGAATCAAAATCTGTTGGAAATTTTGGTGGATCTGCAGACACAGAAATGTGGAATTCCAGGGATCCTCCCTGCGGGGACATCAAAGGGACCCTCAGAAAAAAAAAAAGCTGCCCCTTGATGGAGGCAGAAGGGAGGAGGTGAAGGAGGAAAATGGGATTATTCTCTTTCCATGGACACAATTCCTTCATGGATACGGGACTGGAGAGCCCAGCTCAGGGGGAAGAGTTTCACCCAGGAGTTTTTGGGTTAAACTTTTGGGAATCTTGGACCTCAAGGAGCAGAACCCACCCCAGGGGCCTCCTGAGCCACACAGGTCAGAGTGACCTCCCAAGGTGCAGAATGTCACTATAAAAATCCGTTTTTCCAGTAAAAAAGATTTTCTTCCATGGCCTCCACAGGGAAGATTTCATCTGGCTGGAAAAACAGCCCCAAATTAAAAACCTCATCCCTGGAGCACAGGAGGAGCTCCAAACATCACCTGAGTCAAGCCCAGGCACTTGGTCCAGGTCAGTTTTTCCTACTTGAGGGAGGGTGAAATCAGAGCCATGACATCAAAATCCTTCCCTGTGCTGTAAAACCGTGACCAACCCTTGGCCTGTGGCCCCACAGCCTCAGCTTTTCTGGGCCGCAGCTTTTCCTCCCACACTGATGTAATGGGAGCTCAGGTTCCACAAAGTATCCCCCAGTCCCTCGTCCCCGAAGATGTCAGGGAGAGGGAGGAAATGATGCTGGAATTCTGTGAGTTCCTCGCTCCGAGGGTATTTACCTCTGGAGCGGGGAATTTCCTGGATGAGGTGTGAGGGGGGTTGTTCTGCTCCCAGCACAAAGCTGCCTCTTACTGGAGCTGCTCTTAGCACTCAGAAATTCACTTTATTCCAATTTAAAACTAAAATTATTTCTTGTTACGGCGATAGCGAAGTAAATTCAAGTGAAGCCCTTAAATAAATCTGGAATTGGATGGACTGGGGGGGGGGATGAGTTCTTTTTTGTAAGGGATTTCTCAGAATCCCAGAATTCTGGGGTTGGAGATCACCCAGTCCAACCCAGGGTCACCTGGAGCAGGTGACACGGGAACCTGGTGGGTTTGGAGTCTCCAGACATGGAGAATCCCCAACTCCCTGGGCAGCTGTTCCAGAGCTCTGCCACCTCCAGGGAAAGAAGTTTTCCCTCCTGCTGAGGTGGAATTTCTCGTGTTTGGTTTGTGTTTGTTTACGCTCCTCACTCATTACTCCCGTTACTAATGCAGAGAATTCCACGTCTGGCAGAACCCGGGACATTCCCTGGCTCTGTGATGGGAGTTGTCCTTTCTCCCTGTGAGGAAAGGGCTTCAGGCTCTGCTTTGAATTAATCCTTCTCCAGGAAAATCCTTAGGAACGAGGGCTAGAGCAGAACTGAGAGCTACAGAAGGTGCTGCTGCTGGGATCTCGTTGTGGAGACTCCCAGGGATCCCTGTGAACCCACCAAACACCCCCTGGAGCAACAGGACACAAACCCTGGTGCTCGGGGACCCCTCTCAACAGCCCCAGGGATGGAACAGGAGCCCAGTTTTCCCAGGAAGAGTTAAGCTGGCCTGGCTGCCTGGCCATCCCTGGAAGGTCAGTCCCAGCCTCACCTGGCTGCAAACCCCCGGGACGCTGTTCCCAGCCCGGCAGAGCAGGCTCTGTTTGCCTTGGCAGGGAGGAGCCGTGTGGACACAGCTGGAGGATTTGTTTTGTCTCTCACACAAGTCTGGCTCAGCCAAATCTCTGCAGGCTTTGTGAAAATGCTCCTTTATGTAAAGAATTTTATACATTGGCCCCAAAGTCTGCCCCTGCTCAGCCCCCTGCCTCTTCCCCTCTCCACACACACAGGACACTTGGATTTTCCAGTCTTCTCCAGAAGTTTCTTTCAGGAGTTTCCAGCTCTCTGTTCACACACAGCCAATGTCACCCAGCAAAGCCACCCCGAGCCACATCCCGGGGAGTTCTCATCCCACAGCCAGGAATCCCACGGAGTGCCTGGGCCACCAGCTGGGCACCAGCAGAAATTCAACAAAATCCAGAATCTCCAGAGCTAAACCCCCAGAGTGAAACTCAGCCTGGACCACAGCTGGAGTCCAGGGGCTGCGGGGACGTGCCCTTACCTCGCTCGCACTGGGGCCCGGTGAAGCCGTAGACACACGCGCAGCGGTTGGGCCCGATGCACCTGCCCCCGTTCTGGCAGCCGTTCTCACACACAGCTGCGAGGGAAAACACAGAATTCCATCACTTCTGCTCCTGGAGAGCCCCCTCCATGGGACACACCGTGCTGGCAGAGCTTGGAATGTCGCCTCCATCACGCTTGGAGTGTCAGAGCTTGGAACATCAGCTCCGCGTTCTCCCATCCGGAGCCTCCACGCAGCGAATGCGGAGAAAATCTGAGATTTTAATATTTTTCCTTGGAAAAATTGTTCCCTATTCCTGCCTAAGCCCCTTTCTGCAAAGGCCATAAACTCCTACTGCGCTGGAGAGGATTTCCTGCCCTCTGGAATCTCGGTTCCCTCAGGCTAGCGCTGGGATTTAAGTGGCAGGGTCGGGATGAACGGATACAAACGGGAAAATGCAGAGGGAAATGTGTAAGGAACGACAGCAGTTGGAATGGGAGAAGGGGAGGCTGCTCAGGGATTTAATCCCACGTGCCCAGAGCAAGGAACAGAGGTCTGAGCAGCACTTGGGTGTTCCCTGACTTAAAATAGTCACTGGCTTAAAATACTCCTGACTTAAAATATTCCTGACTTAAACTTAGTGCTGCTACCCTTATTTAAACCCTGCACTCAGAGCTCCCAGGCTGGAGACAAAGGACGTTTCCTGACTAAACTCATGGATTGGTGGAATCTCCAGAGTGGGAAGGGACCCCCAGGACCCTGCCCTGTGCAGACCCCGCTCCGTGCCCAGCTCCCAGCTCCGATCCCGGCTCTGCCTCAGTTCCCACCCGGAGCCGGGCTCTGCCCGCTGGGACGGGGCCAGCGGGATGCAGCACTCCCAATCCTGCCGGGATGTCCTGCCAGAGCGGGAACGCTGGGGTGGAGCTGGGAGCAGCACGTAGTGAGGGCTGCACATTCCATCCCCAGCTCTGGGCTGCTGCTCCTTAGAATTTTCCCAAGCTTTCGCTGCTCAGGATGAAATTTTCCATATGGAGCCTCTGCCTCCGGCTGAACTTTTGGGAAAGTTTCAGCACCAAGGGATCAGGCAGAGCTCAGGGGGAGTTTGAGGGGAATGGGGGGGTTTTGTCTTTAAAAATCCTCATTGACTTCACTGAGAGTGATTCCCACATGGATCCAGGGATCGGAATTTGGGAAGTTCTAACTGATCTAATTGATAAGAGATTCTTTCAAGGATATTGTGCTTAGTTGCTTACTAAAGGCTTCTTATAATGTATTACATGGTATAATATATATAAAATATATAAATATGTATAATTTGTAACTGATATAATGAGATAATAATTGCAATATAGTATATATAATTACATAATGATATAATAAGATCTATAATAATTATATATGATATATGATGCATATGTCTCATAATAACACAATGTGTATTATGAATAAATTAGAATATATAACATATCTATATATCCTGTATTATCTATACATTACATATAGTATATCTATAATAGTATATAGATATAGTATACATCTATAGATATATAGATGTAGTATATCTATAATATTATCTATATATTATAATAGATTGAAAAATCTATATTATATTAATATATATTATACTGGGAAATAAACAAATCCATTAATTATATCAAATATCTGTATTTGGATACAGGGCTGTGTCTGCATTGCTCAAGAAGGAGGGCTGAGATTCCAAAGGAAGGAGAACACGGTGCTGATGTTGGAGTGTCCTGGGTGCCNTCCGGACTCACGCTGCCCGCAGTAGGTGCCGGTGAATCCCTTCTGGCACAGGCAGGCCTCCTCGGAGCAGCTGCCCCCGTTCATGCACCGCAGGCTGCAGCTCTGCACTGGGGACAGGACAGGAAACGTCACCCCGGGATCCCCGGCAGGGCGGGATGGGCCGGGAATTCCTGTCCCGGCTGACACCAAATGGCCACGTCCTCCAGTTCCAGGGGACGCTGCTGATGGCACAGAATGTCCTGGGCTGGGAGGGACCTGCAGGGATCCTGGACCCAGCTCCTGACCGCAGACACCCCAACAATCCCACCCTGGGCATCCCTGGGAGTGCTGTCCAAAGGCTCCTGGAGCTCTGGCAAGGTTGGGAATGTGCCCATTCCCTGGGGAGCCTGGGCAGTGCCCAGCACCCTGGGGGATGAACCTTTCCCTGACTCCCTCCCAAACCTCATTCCACACCAGCCAAAGGCATCCATCCTTCTACTTCATTAAGGGATCCACCCCAATTAAACCTCTCCAGCTTTGTCCTTCCCACAGGATTTCCTCTAAGAAGGCCACAGTTCCTGGTATCTCCCTGTCTTTGACAAGTCTGTCACAATCCTTTCTTTCAGGATTTTACACTTTTCCAATATCTTCCCACCCATATTACCACTGTTTTCCATTATTGCTCCATTTTCAACCCTTTTCACACTTTGGGCTGTCAAATCTTCCAAATTCCTCCCTGTCAAAGCTTTCTGAGGGGTTTGGGGGGACAGAATTCCTTTGGTGGAGGAAAACCACTAACTTTAGATATTTCTTCTCCTTTTGCAAACACGACGTGGCCTCCTGGGCAAGATCCAGTTACTGGGAGAGGGTTTTTTTAAGGAATTTGGAAAGAAAAGCACGAATCCTCCATTCTTCCATGTGAAGGTTCAGCTTTCCCACTGGATTATGACCCACTGGATGTGACTGAGGCATTGCAGGAAAACAATAGCAGTAAATAAACCGGGAAGTTTCATCCTGCTGTGGACACACAGTGTTGGCTTTAACTGTTTCATCACTCCATGTTTAAGGAATTTGGGATTAAAGCAGCCCAAAAAGGGAGGTTTGGGGCTCAACACCGAGTTACAACCACAGGGCACCCAGCTTTCCCTCTGGAATGCCTGCGACAACACATTCCTCCTCGGGAAGGTGCAACCGCTCCAACTGCAAGGGCCCGAGGCTGGAGCGAGTCACATAAAAAGTGGATTTCACATCAAAACCCCACGGAGAGCTTGGCTCCGGCTGCCAGGGAGAGGAGGGGCTGGGACCCGGCAGCTCCAGGGGCCGGATTTGAGGGAGTGGAGGCTCGGCTGTGGCTCCTCCAACACCAGCTCCAGGCTGGGAAAAGCTGAGGCCAAGCGCCTGCCCAGGAGCAGCAGGACTCACAAGTGTCCAAGTGGGATAATTCTGTGGCTGCTGCTGCTTCGTGGGAATTCTGGGCGCGGGGAGGGGTGGGCTGGGAAGTCTCCGTGCTCCAAGTGCTCGGCACAAGGGCTGGACATGGGATCCGGGGCTGGTTTGGATCCGTCCCGATGTCTCCTCGCCTTCCTCCTGCTCCATGGCCAGGGCTTAGCCCAAATTTAGATGGGAGTTTAATCCTTCAGGAAACGGAGCTCGAGGCTTCAAAGCTTTGCCTGGATCATCAGACACAGGGCCGTTCCTACCGGGGACAGGCTCCAATCCGGAATCTGCTTCCCTACAGCCCTCGCCTCCCTCAGGCAGCCCCGGGAGAGCAATTCCAGCACATCTGGGAGGCTGCCTGAGACAGAGGGGGCTGGGAGGGCTCCGTGTGTCACAGCCGTCCCCATGGCAGCTCCTCCCTGCACATCCCAAGCCTCGCACCGCAGGGAGCTCGGGATAAGGTTCAGAGGAGCTGAGGAATTCGGGGACTTCAGGCTCTGGACACAAGAAGAGTCCTGGTCCAGAAATTTCCAACCAACTGTTGGCAAAGACTGTTCCAGGTCTCATTTCTGTCTCCTGCCATGATCCCAAAATCCCTGAGGTCCCATCACCTTCCGATTTATCAGGGAATCCCAGACAGGTTTGGGCTGGAAAGCTCATCCTTTAAAGACCTTAAAGCTCATCCCATCCCATCCCTTCCATAGGCAGGGACCTTCCACTGTCCCAGGCTGCTCCAAGCCCTGTCCAACCTCGGGGTGTCCAAGCCTGGCACTGCTGGAGCCCCTTGAGGATCTGGAATGCAGAAGAACACCTTCCAACCAGGAATTTCAAAGCTCTGTCAGGATTTGCCAGGGTAGCGGAGGCCAAAGTTGTAGGAAAAGGAGACATGACAGGAACAGGAGGATGGATGGCAGCTCGTCCTCATTAGCTTTTCCCAGGGCTGTATTGGACTGGATTAGTCCTACAATTTATTGGAAGGGATCAGTGGATCTGCCAGGGATCAGCTGTGGGGTTTTTATCTCTACTCACTCCCTACTCTACCTAAACAGCCCCTTCAGAGCACTCCTAAAACATCTTTGTTCCCTGGAGCAGGAAACCGAGCAGGAAACGCTGCTCTTTGTTATTCCAGAGGAGGCACAGGGACTTTTCTTGCCTCTGGAATGCACAATTTGTCTGCTTTTCCACAGCAATCCAGCCCCCAACAGCGAATTCCAGATTGGAGGAGCCCCCACAGAGGAGTCCCCCCCCTCCCATAGAGCCCGGGCTCCCGGGAATGCCAGGGCCATGCCCAGATGGATGCACAGCTCTCAGCATTCCTGGAATTCCTCCCTGATTGCTCCCACATGGACCCTGACTCCCAGAGTTTCGTGGCTCCAGCACCATCCCCTCCCCGAGGGCTGCAGGCTCCGCTGCTTCCCAGGGGATCCGCCGGGATATCTGGAGCACAACGTGGCACTTGGGAAGCAGATCCTGGGAATTTCCTTCTCCCAGGCACCCCCAGCTGTGGGTTTGAGGGGTCACTTTATCACAGCGGCTCCTCTGCAGCTGGGCACTGATGGGAAATTAATTCCTGGGGTGTCTCTCTCCATCTGAGACCTTAAAGGACTCCAAAATCCCGTTTATTTCTGCAGGAGAAGCCCTCAGGGAAAGCACCCCAAAACATGGAATATTTTGCGAGCTCTGCAGAGGTTCGATTCCTTTCTCTTTTGGGAGAGCACAGAACCCCTGGGACCACCAGGAGAATTCCTTACCTCCAGCTGAGCCACAGTTGGGGGAAAGTTGTCCATTGGAGCAGGTGCACATGTTCGGCCGGGAGCAGAACCCATCCCCGCAGGAATTCCTGCAGATTGCTGCAGGCACACAGGGACACTGGGATTAGCTCCATGGAACTCACTCACAGCCCTGGCTCTGGCTCTGGATTCATCTCTTGGGAAAGGAATCACCCGGGGGGGGCTGGGGCACCTCCGTGGGCAGAGCAGGAGTGGGAAGGACCTTCAATCCCATCCCATCCATAGGCAGGGGCACCTTTCTCCTATAGAAATGCAGGAAATTATGGATTCTCCAGCCCTGGAGAGCCCAGACAGGAAGGAAAACTCCCAATCCAGGTGAGATTTATCTCAATCATCCTCCTGTGGCCCTGCAAAGATGCAAATTCCTGCTGGGAGACACCTCTGGTGACACCAGGTTTGCAGTGTCACCATCAATTAATTGAATTATTCCATGGGAACAAGCAGGAATCACTTCCTCAGGAGCAAAATCACTTCGTCAGGAGCCTCCTGTCCCAAAGCAGGCATGGCCAAGGGACACAGGGACACTTTAGGAGAGGATTAAAGGCTGAATTAAATAACTGGGACCAGTCGGAGCCACCCTGGTTTAATCGGGATTAGGGGGGCTGGGAATTCCCACAAGCCCTGCTCCGGCCCCGGCCTGAGCTCTGCAGTGGGAGCTGGGAATTCCTTCCCACAGGGCTGGCAGCTCCCTTGGAGCAGGGAAATGGATGAAATGGATAAAGGGATGAAGGGATACTCACGGACAATGCACTGGTTCCCTCCAGGCAGAGTTTTCCAGCCGGGACAGCAGTAGGAATGGAACCTCGAGCCACAGACGTTGGGGCTGAAAATCAAACACAGCTTGGGGTTTTCCCCTCTGTTCCAGTGCCTTTGGATAAATCCAGGCTCTGCAGGACAGCAGGGAAGAGCTCCCTGTGGGAAATCTCCCTCCAAACTCCATTCCCTCCCATTTAGAATTTTGGGGGGGGGGTTGGTCAAAATCAGGGGAGGAAGAGGAATGTGGCATCAACCCCACGGACTGAGAGAGAAGGGAGTTCAGTGGAATGGATAAAGTGCAGGATTTTTAATTAGGGGGCAGACACCACCTCTTCCCAAAAGGGATTCATCCAAGGATTTCGTGCAGGGATCCTGGGAGATGGAGAGTGAATCTAAAAGATGCCAATTGCTCCTCCCAAAGCGAACCTTGCTGAGCATCTGCTAAAAATTAGCAGAGTTTCAAAATAAACCACGGGGAGAATCCACTCTGAACGGGCTGGGATTAATGGTGTCCCAGGAATGACCCAGAGGGAGAAGGGAATGAGATTCCAAAGCAATAACTCCAGAAGGAAAACGTTGGTTTGCAAGGGGGAAAAAAACAACATCTTCAGCAAATCTGGGATGAAACTGGTTTTGGAATTATCAGCAGTTTGCTCAGTGCTGGGAAACACAAGCTAGAATCCCTCATTTCCATCAGAAAGAAGGTCAGGGTAAAAGGGATGTCTTAAAATCATAGAATCACAGAATGGTTTGGGATGGAAGGACCTTAAAACTCAGGGAATTCCACCCCTGCCAGGGACAGGGACACCTCCCACTGTCCCAGATTGCTCCAAGCCCCGTCCAACCTGGCCTTGGGCACTGACAGGGATGAGGACATAGTTTAAAAATCTTAAAAATAAATTTAAAAATTAAATTTAAAATTAAATTTTAAAATCCTGAAGGTTTTTTCCCCTCCTCACTCTCAGCTCTGCCTCTTTGGGGGTTTTTCCCAGGGCGGGCGAAGTCCTGGAGCGTTTTTCCATGGATGGATCGTCCCTTCTCACCTTCTGTGCCGCTGAAAGGGCTCATTAGCTAATGAGAATTATGCAAATGAGGTGATTGTGAGCAAAAGAGGGCCGCTGAGGAAGGACAGAGGGAAAACAAACGCTCGGCATCGCCTTTGTACTCTTTAAACAAACCCCGGGATTACGGAGATAAACAGGGACAAAGTCAGCGGGAATTTCAATGGATGGCACCGAGCGCTGCCCCCGGGCACTGCCTCCATCGGAGAGCCGGGAAACGAGGGGAGAGCCGCTGGAACAGAGCCGTGGGATGGGAAAGGCTGGAAACGTTGGCAGGAGGAGCCTCCTCCCCAGTCCACACCGGACCCCAGCGGGAGCCGGGACACGGCCCCTGCCCGGGGGACAGGACACAGGCGGCACCTGGAAGGGGCTGCAGCAGCCGGGGAAAGGCCACCGGGAGCACCGGGATGCGGCCGAGGGGCTGCGAAAGGGGCTGGGAAGGGCTCGGTCCTGAGGGTGTTGCCAGATGCTGGGAAAGGCTGGAGAGGGAGGGAAACAGCGCGGGAAGTCCGGGCTGAGAATCTCTGCAGGCTCAGATTCCAGGGGAGCTCTTTCTCCCTGTCCTGCTCGAGCACAGCCTCCAAACTTCGGGATGCATTCAGCTTTCCCAGTATTTCGGGAACATCCCAGTATTTCCCAGTTATTTCTCCTCTCTCTCTGTGCTCTCTGTGTAACTCGAGCCATGGCATCTCCTGCTCTGCCAGCTCCTCCAGTTTGGGGAGCAGCCGCTCTGACAGGGGAGAACGGAATTCCCAGTTCCCACCTTCCCTGTCCTTTGCCTTGTTGGAAAGTTCTTCTGTCCTCAAGTCTCATCCTAAGAAAAATTTGTGGGAGAAACCAAACCCTCCAGGAACAGATTCAGCCAATTCCCAACCTATTCCTCCTTTGGGAATGGCCACCAATTCCAGGTTTTCCCAACCATCCAGAACCATCTTTGCTTCACCAGTGAAAATTTCCCTAACTCCAGGATAATGAGGACTGTCAGTGCCAGAAGATGGGATGTTTGCTATCCATGGAAAAGCTTCCTTAAGGAAGAGACAGGGAAGTTTCTCTGGGGATTATTTGTGACCCCCCTGCAACCCTTCTCTTACTGTGAAACTCAGAGTCAGATCAAATGAATGTGGATGACTTCAGCCTGTGGTTTTCCAGGGACAATGATCCCACCTCTCCATCCGAGCTGGAAATTTTTCCTTCAATTCAGGATTTGCTCTGTTTTCGCTCCGTGCCTGGATTTTTGCTGTGCCCCTGGGATCAGCTCTGACAATGAGCAGGGACAGCTCTGGAGCCCCCCTGGCCTCGGTGGGGATCACCAGGGGACAATAATTGGTGCCAAATGTCGGGGGGAGGGTTGGGAAAGCATCTTCCCCCCAGAGGGATTTGGGATTGTGTCAGGGCGTGGGAACAGACCCCAAACAACGCTGACTTCGGGATCTGCAGCACATTCGTGTCCTCCTCCTTGGGGACTGACCCCCATAAATGCTGCAAGCACTCATTTCAGGGAATTCTCACTTCGAGGAGTTCTCTGCTCGCTCCCCCAGGCCTGGCTGTGTTTGATGAGGAATTAGCAATGGAAAAATTCCAGAAATCCCCCTGGAAAAGTCAGATCTGCCCCTTCAATGTGGGGACAACGACAAGGTCCTGCAAAGGGGGTTCTGAATTCCTCCCACCTGGAACCCATCCCTGGTTCTCCAGAGCAGTTCCTGAGGACTTTTAGGAATGGGTTCAAGTCCCAACAATTCCAATTATTTTCTCCTAAGAGCTGGGGTTTAAAGGTAAGAGGTGCTGAATGTCTGTGCCACGAGGAAAAGCTACAAACCTCAGAACTTCCAACAGAAATTTGGATGTGTAACATTCCGGCACAAAAATATTCCAAACTCAGCATGGAGAAACATGGGATCATAAAATTCCAGACTGGTTTGGGTTGGAAGGACCTTAAATCCCATCCAAATCTATCCCTGCCATGGGCAGGGACACCTCCCACTGTCCCAGGCTGTTCCAGCACGGCCTTGGACACTTCCAGGGATCCAGGGACAGCCACAGCTCCTCTGGGAAACCTCTTCCCAGGCCTCACCTCTGGGAGATGGAATTAATGTTTTTAATTATTCTTACTCGGTTTCATCAAAGGAACGAAGCAAAACTGGAGGAAAGTCTGGCAAAGGCTGTCCAGGGGTCGGGTTCCAGCTGCTCTGGGTAATGCCAACTCCAAGCCCCATAATCCTGATCATTTTCTATTTTATATTTTTTCAGCAAGGGGGGGATCTATAAAATCTTGTTCTACACCTTTGCTTTGTCCATAAGAGCATTTTTTCCCCTTTATTGAGATCTTCACACATCTCCTGTGAGTGGTGGTAGGAAAATCTCCCTTCTGATGCACATTTAATTCAATCCCTGCAGACCAGCAAGGAACCTTTTCCTTTGAAAAAAGACTGAAAATCCAACTGACTTCCAGGAACTACTTCACACTTTCATTTGGAAAGCAGCACCACCAACTCTTCCATTTTTTTCCCCCCTCTTAAATTCTGAAATAAATCACAACTTCAAATACAGCCCTTAAAACTTCCAGACAAAACCCATATAACCTCTGCGCTCCTCTGCCAGATATTCCCTTGCCATTCCAATATTCTCCCTCACGGTTCCTGCCAAAAACAAGAGAACCCAGCCACGGCCAGGAGGCCAAGATCAACCATTTCACAACATAAATCAGGGCCCAAGGAAAACTGAGGAACAAAAGCCTCGAGTCAGAGGTTTCCAAGTGCTGCCTTCACGTTGTTCCCGGTGTTGTTCGTAGTATTCCAGCCCTGGCTGGGAACAAGGCTGGGACGTGTGGAGGACGTGGAGCTGGAAGCAGGAATGTGCTCCAGAGGTGGCTGGATCACAGGGGCAGAACTCCAGTTGCACCTTCATTGAAGGCAATTTGGGGCTCTTTTGCTAATTTGGTTTTGAAGTGTTTAAATCATTGTAGTTAAAGCTCATTTCCCCTCCCAGTGAGGGGCTCTGGCTCTCTGAAATCCAGGATTGTGCTAAAAATTGGGAAATTTCAGCTTCTGCTGCCTCTTAGGAGCACCTTGGTTCAGAGAATCACGGAACTGTTGAGGAAAAGACCTTTGAGATCATCAGCCAGCACCACCACCACGGTCACCACCATGTCCCCAAGTGCCACCTCCACGTGGGTTTGAAACCTTTTTAATTCCTACAATTCTGGATGGACCTGGATAGAAATCCTGCTGGAAATCACCTGTGCCCCTTTCTGAGGCCACTCAGAGGTGGTGGAGCTCCATCCTTGATCTTTAACATCACCCCTGAGTCAGCTCCAGGCTCATTTGTGTCCTGTGGCCCCAAATCCCAGCCCGTGGCTTTCCCCCTCCTTTGCATCCCAGCTCAGGGAGGGGATGGAGAATCCCCCTGCATCCTTCAGCTCCCGTTCTGCAGCTCCAACATTTCCCTCTCCATTCCCCAGTGCAAAATGAGGTGTCAAGAATCAGCTGGAAGCTGCTCCCGTTCCCTTTCCCCACAGTGAGTTTGGCCCCCTCCGTGCGCTGCTCTCAGCCCGGGCCAGGGCCGGGTCCCACAAACATCCCAACATCCTCTCCCCATCCATCTTCTCACTTGCAGGGGCCAGCTCCTAATTAATGGGCTTGACATAACGAGTTGTGTTTAAAGTCAGGCCTTTATTCTTCCTGGGACAAACAGGCAGCGCTGAGGTCCCAGGAAATGGCAGTGCCAGCATGGCCCAGCCTAATCATCCCTGCTCTCCCTTTGTTCCACACATTCCTGCTCCTGGAAACTGTTCAAGAGTTCATTAAAGCAATGATCCCGTTCCAATCCTGCCTCGGAACGGGGTTTGTCAGGGCTGGGCCCTTCAGGAGAGGCTCATTTGAAATTGTCTCTCCTTTAATGAGTTTAAGGCCGGATTAAAGCCGGGCTTGGGCTGTGATTTATGGCTCCCCATCCCTTTATTAATGGTGATTTGGGAAAGCAGGGCTGCCTAAGAGGCTTGTTTATTTTGCATCTAATCCCTGCTTTGCATTTATTTCATACTTTCCCCTTTATTGAAGGAGGCTGGGATGGGAATGAGCTCTACATAAATATAATTCCAGCAGAAACACATCCAACCTTTGGCCTGAACTGCTGGAGCCTCTTTCCAAGGCCTCTCCAAGTGCCCTCGAGCAGGGACAGCAGCAGGGACAGCTTGTGTTGGGCACCTGGAGTCACTGGGAGCAGCTTCTCCCTCCCAGTCCCACGGTTTTCATGGATTCTGGGTGATCTTTGAGGTCCTTCCAAGCCAAACCACTCTAGGATTCTACAAAACCCACAGGAAGTGGTTTGTGCCACTTGTGGATGATATTTAAGAGAAACTGAACCAATGTTTGACCATTTTTATCTTCCAGAGTTAAAAAAAAACTCCCTAAAAAGTCACCTGAGTCCCATTTCTGTCTCTGAACTCCTGATGTCGTTCTGTTTCCTTGTCCCATGTGGGAAATGACAGAATTTGGAGATGGATGGAGAAAAGGAGGCCCAGACAAGGATAAATCCCAGGATTACTGGGGCTGGAAAACACCTCAGAGGTCATCCCAACCATGAACCCAGCAGGGGGGAGCAAAATGCCCAAAGGGAAGGGGGAAATCCAGATCTTGTCAGGGTTGGTGGCTGTCCCTCGAGTCCTTGGATGTGTCTGTCCCTCACCAGGCATTTGGGGAGGGAAGACACTTCTGCCATGGATAAAATGCTCCAGGAATGGCAGGAAAATGCTGTAAAAGGCTCTGGGAGCTGGAATAAAAGGTGTGGGAAAGGAAAACTCTGATTAACTCCCATTGGGAAACAAATTCTTTGAGGGGACAAATAAACCAGAGCTGCAGCCAGCCCAGGAACCCGGGGAAGGTTTCCCCACAGGAGAACAGCCAGGACTCTGCACTGCTCCACCCTTAAATCCAACAGCAAATCCTCAGCATTTCTCCATTTTCCTGCATCCAGACCCAACATCCACATTTGTGGACTCTCTCACAGCAACCTGAGTATCCAGAGCAGTGCCTGGGGTGGTGCCCAGGGACTCTGCCAGTCCAGCCCGTGAGACACAGCTGAGCTCAGCTGGATTTTAATTCCAGTTCCATCCAAATTCCTTCGGGCAAGCCTTGGAGCCAAGGGAAGGCTCAGACCAGGAGAGATCCCAGACTGAAATTGGTTCATCTCCCTGAAAGGGAAAGCTGGGGGTCTGTGAAGGCAAAGCCAAAGCAAATATTTGCAATGGTGTCCTGAGCTGTTAAATGGACACCACAGATAAATGGGATTAAATGTTCCCTGTGTGGCTTTGGAGAAGAGATAATTCCACAAAATGCAGTTGTCAAGGTCACCCACGTGCCCACACTGCGAAACAACCCCAAGGAAGGGACTGAGATAAGAGGTGGGAATGCTGGGAATGCTGGAGGAGAGAGGTTTTTTGAAGAAACAGTATTCATATGGAATGGGTGGGGTTGGAAGGGACCTCTGGAGATCATCCACTCCAACCCCACAAAGATTTGGGATGTTTTATCTGATTTGGGATGTTTTATCTGAGGGATGAGCACGGCAGAATTCCTTAGGGGTCATCCCAGGGGATGCACATGGGGAGTTTGAAAAGCCCAAATCCCTGGGCACTCGTCGTCCCTCTTTTCCAGGTCCATTGTAGCAGGAGGGGAGGCCACGCAGGCTGGAATTCCAGGAGGAGCTGCCTCCATCCCCACGGCTCCAGCTGCAGCCCTCTGGCCTGGCTGGGCTGGGAGCAGAGCACTCCCTCCATTCCAGCAGCATTCCAGCACTCCCGAGCCTCTGGCACAGCCCGGCCCCGTGCGTGGATCCCGCTCTGCTCCTGCCCACTGCCACGGGAACGCTCCCAGGAGCTGCAGCCAGACGGACTTAAAATAACCCAGGAGCAGCACGGGCCAGGAACCATCTTAGAGCAGCGGAGCCGAGCCCAGCCCGGGGCTCTCCCGCCGGGCCCTGACTCCCTCCTCAGGTGGAAACCGGCCCCGGTCTCGCGCGGATCTGGGAGCGGGCAGGAGCCACCTGAGGCACCGAGCGCGGCCCCTTCCCAGAGCAAAGCAGTGCCCGGGGAAAACCCTCCCAGCCCAGCCACGGCACCAGGAGCGGAGCCAGGGGGACTCCAGGGGCAAAGCCTGGGGTGACAACACCCCACAGGTTGGGAAGAACAAGCACGGCCACCACTGCAGGTCATGGAACGGTGTGGGTCGGAAGGGACCTTAAAGCCCATCCAGTGCCACCCCTGCAGGGACACCTTCCACTGCCCCAGGCTGCTCCAAGCCCAGCCCAACCTGGCCGGGGACACTCTCAGCTCCTGTGGGAATTCTGTGCCCACTCTCCCAGGGAAGACAAACCCACCCACCGGGTGGGTGTGGCGGCTTTTCAGCCCCTGCAGGTGAGCCCGAGGTGCTGTGATCCCAAAAGGAGCTCAGTGCCCAGCACTGCTCCCATGGGATCCTGCCTGGCTGCTCCCTGTGCCAGCAGCTTCCCTCCTGCAGATCCAACTCCTTCCCGAGCCCAGGGAACGGCAATCCTGCCAGCCCAGCTCCATGTGCCACAATAACAACCCAAAATGTGCTTTATCAAAGTGACAGAACTCCAACTCACCCTCGCAGGGAGTCCTGGCCCCTTCTCCTCACTCTGTTTTGGGGTCTCTCCTCGTAGGCTGCAAATCTGTCTGTCTGCAAGTCCCCCTCGTACTGTCCCCGGGCCGGTGCCACCACCAGCACGGCCGTGCAGCCCAGCAGGAGCCTGGCCAGCCACAAATCCCCCATGGTGGCCCCAATTCCAAGAGTCCCCCGAGAGCTTTGTCCAGCTGCAGGGTCCCTGCTGCCCTTGGAGGAGGAGGATGGATTTTGGCAGCAGCCCCCAGGTGCTGAGGAGCCGTCCTGGAGTTCCCTTTCTGGAAGGAAAAGAGGGGGAAAGAGACATTTTTAAGGACTTTCCCATTTTTGAAGTCACTGATCACCCCAGGCAGCGCCTCCTGGAGCTGATCCAGGGGGTCAGACAGTCCCACCCGGTGTTCCCACTGCCATTCCCCACCACTGCATTGCCAGGTCTTTCTTCCCCAAGAGCTGGAAACCAGGAGATGTCCAAGAGCTGTGGTTCTGCCTCACATTTATTTTCCTGATGGAGAAACAAAGAGCGACCAAAGTCCTCCAGGCAAGAGGAGAACTTCGAGAAGGAGCAGATCCTGCTCACGGACCATCATCCCACAGCTCTGCTGTGCTCCGTGGTATTCCAGGAGATCAGCTGCTGGAAAACAAGCTCCGAGCTCATGCACGGCTGAGGGGACAACTGCCCTGGTTTGGGGACAGCCCTTGGCTCGGCACTGACCCCTCCGGGGCACCGAGGACATCGGGGTGTCCTGGGCATGGCCCCTGGGAGAGGGTGGGTGGCCTCGGGGGTCTGGGCAGCAGGCAGGGGGGCAAGGCTGGGATCGGGGGAAAAGAGATGAGAAATCCCAAGGGAAAGGCTCTAAAAAGGATCCCACCCCACAGTCTGTGTCCCCTCCTCCCATCCCCAGGGCCCCAAGCCCCAAATCCCCCAGCTGTGCCTGTGGGGAGCCCATCCTTCCTCCTCCTCCCGGCCAGCAGCGGCTCGGGATGCAGCTCTCACCTCAAGACCCCCAAAATGTGGTGTTCCAGGAATGAGGAATCCTCCTGGATGTGCCCCGGAGTGGGAACAATCTGTGCTGTGAGAGGCCCCGGGTGGGGAAGGAGAGGCCCCCGAGCCACCCCTGACTGTCCCCCCTGCTCTCCCACTGCAGCTTTCCCGGGCCAGCCCAGCCTCGAAAATCAGCCCAGACAGGACAGAAAACGTGTCTGAACCAAAAAAAAACCACCCAAAAAACCAAAAACCCACCAGGAAAAAAACCCTTAAGATTATTTAAAAATAATTTAAAATAATTAAAAGTTCGATTTCCCTCGCTGCTCCCAGTGTCCCAGCTGGGAATGTCTCAGCTCTTGAGGGCAGGAATTTTTCAGGCTCTAAGGTTTCAAATGCAGTGAATGAGGAGAGTGGGAAGGGGAAAGGCAGGGCTGGGAGACAAAGAAAGTGCCCTTCCTGCAGCCCCCGGAGCGCCGGCTCGGCTCTGCGGGCTCCGCTTATCTCCAGCCACACAAAAGGCAGAGTGTTCCCTGTCCCGCAGCTCCCGAGGAACGGGGCACATGGGGGGGAAAATGTGGCAAAAAAGCACAAAAAGTTTTGCACTCCAGCGATTTAAAGCGAAGGAATTCCAGCTGCATCCATTTCCCCGCGGGGGGATGAGGAGCCTGACAAATGATCGATACACGGGACATTCCCGGAGTGCTCGCACAGGCATGGAAAAGTCATTTACACCCGCGAGAGAGTCACAGCTTCAATGGAATAAAAGCCTCCACAAGTTCTGAGAAATTGCAGCAAACCCCACTTGTAAGAAAGACACTGAGAAAGCAGTGAGAGAATCAACCCCTAGGAATCAGATTTTAAACCGGTTGGGAAGGAAGCAGGAAACATTTCCAAGCCAAGCCTGTGAGTGTGCAAATTAAATCAATTAACAAAAAAAAATGTGCAAGACACAATCGAACAGAGAAAGGAATGGATAAAGAGAAAGAGATCAGCTGTGCAGCTCCGGGGTGAGGCGGAAAGTGGTTAAATACCTTTGTGTCCTGGAGCTGGTGATGTGCCCAGAGCTCCTTTGTTTAGTGGAGATCTGGGCAGAAAAGAAGGGACTAAAACCCTCACTCCTGAGCAGAGGAGAAAAGGTACAGCCTCATCCGAAAGCAGGGGGAGGGCCCTGCGCCGAGAGGGGACCGCGAGCGGTGGGAGTAGCTCAGCCCAACATTCTTCAGCCAAAAGTTCTCGGCTCCGAGGAGGGGCTGGGGGAGAGGTTGGGTTTAGCCCGAGCCGCCGAACGCGGCCCCGATTGTCACCTCGGCACCGCCGGGGCTCCTCCCTGGGGAAGGCTCCGCTCCCGAATTCAGGCTGGAGGCGGCGGTGACAGCGGCCTCGCTTCCAAGGGCTCGGGGGCATAATTCGGGTTCGGTCCGGGGCTTAGGCTTCATTTCGGGGGGAAATGGTGGTGTGGTACAGCAGGGGGGAAAATAAAGTAAAAAGCACTTTTCTGGCTGATTATTTTCCTGTTTTTGGTGTAACTCACGTGAAACAATGAAGGAAAGATGGATTTTTGAAGGAAGAGGTGACCCAGCCCAGGATCTCCACACCCAAAAGTTACCTTGGCTCCAGAGGAGAAAAACCTTGGAAGTTAAGAAGCATTTTCTCAAAATAAATAAAAGAAATAAAAGCATATTGGTGATATTCAGTCTTTGTTCCAAGGAGGAACTTTGTCGGGAGTTTCATTCCACTCTTGGGCTCTGTGAAGAAACAAAACAATGAAACCCAAAAACCCCCCGGTTCTCCTCTGCCTCTCACTGTAGGACTCACCAGTGAGGGATTTTCCTTAAATAACACGGAATGAAATGCACATAAATCCTCTCTCTGCTCTGTGCCACTGCACACCCACGGCTTTTCCCAGGGGTGGAAGCCCAGAATTCTCCCTGGAAAGCCCAAATCCAGCTAA
The DNA here is from genome assembly GCA_013400235.1 of Oriolus oriolus. Lineage (NCBI taxonomy): Eukaryota > Metazoa > Chordata > Aves > Passeriformes > Corvidae > Oriolus > Oriolus oriolus. The sequence goes on from VXBT01011692.1 coordinate 124,645, forward strand.
TTTCCAGGTCCAAGGGGTTCAGAGAAGTTCCTGCACCAGACAGGATCCCAAGGGAGACCCAAGGATTCCCCGTGGTTATCCCACATCTGCCCCAGCCCCGTCCCCTCCTGACCCCAGCACGGGAGGGTCCAGCTGCAGCCATCGGCTCAGTTCCCAGCGGAGCCGGAATTCCAGGAGAGCCTGAGCCCTTCTCCCGCTGCTGCCTCTGAAACCCTCGGCACTCCTTTGTTCCCGTCCCTGTTCCCAGTCAGCCCCCACCGGCTTTGGAGGGGTCAGGAGAGGCTCAGCCTAATTAACAGCGGCCTAATTAACGCCAGCCTTGTGGGATGCCAGGGAAAAGGCAGAGCCGGGAATGGAGCCGGGGAGGGAACGCAGCTCTGGCAACACTTCCGAGCTCTGCCACGAGACAATTCCCATTCCCATTCCCACTCCCATTCCCACTCCCATTCCCATTCCCACTCCCATTCCCACTCCCATTCCCATTCCCATTCCCATTCCCACTCCCATTCCCATTCCCATTCCCATTCCTGTTCCCACTCCCGTTCCCGTTCCCATTCTCATTCCCATTTCCATTCTTGTTCCCGTTCCCATTCCCACTCTCGTTCCCATTCCCATTCCCATTCCTGTTCCCGTTCCCCGAGCCTGATCCTGCCCCCATTCCAGCTTAAATCAGCCTGGGCTTTTCCTGCCTGGGAAGGGCAGGACTGGGACATCACATGGGAAAAAATAGCCAGGAAAGACCAAAAAGTGACATTTTCCTCCCTCTCAAGGAGCAGGAGAGGGGCCCTAAACCCAGCTTAGGCTTAGCTCAAGGAGCTGGCACAAAGAGGAACTGCCTGGAACAGGTTTCCCTCCTTGATGGGTGAGGCACAGTGCAAAAGCGCTTGTAATTAATTATTAGTATTATTAATTATGTGCTTGGAGCAGAACCTTCAGAGTAATTGAGTTTTTTGCTGCCCTAGGCAGAGTGAGAAATGGGGAGAAAGGAGGAGTCATTTAGGGGTGATTTGATTTCGGGGTGATTTGATGAACATTTTAGCTTGACCTGAACATAGAATTTGATTTTAAATAATACAGATTTGGTTTTAAAGGGCTTTTAAATTAATTTTCAATTATTGTATTTATTCAAGCCCCTAAAATGTTGTTTGGAAAGGGGAAAAGTACAGCCTATAACTGTACCATTAATGAAATCAAATATTTGCAGATGATTCATTATCTGTGCAAACTATTTAACAAACCCAGAACGGATTTATGAGTTTTTCCCAGTCTGGATTCAGGAATTTTTGCCATGTCTCCTGTGCATCCAGGTGGAACTGTGGGCACTAAATAATGCAAAGGAGGGCAGGGAAACGATCCAATCTCTTCATTTTGGGGAGCTCCAGGTAGCACATGGAATGTCTGGGATAATCCTATGGGAAAACGGGATGAGATCCTCATTAATTAATGTCATTGGAACCATGGAAATGCCTGGGGAAGGGGTTTAAAGCTACTTAAAAGTTGCTATATTCAACATTTACATTTTAATGCTCAGCAAGATCATGGCTCTTTCTCTGGGAGGAAATGATACCAGGAACTGGGATATCAGGAATTGGGATATCAGGAACTGAGTTATCAGGAACTGGGACACTAGGAACTGGGATATCAGGAATTGGGATAGCAGGAACTGGATTATCAGGAATTGGGATATCAGGAATTGGGATATCAGGTATTGGGACTGTCCAGCCAGGAGAAGAGAAGCTTGGGGGTGGCCCAAATGTGGATTTTCAGTGCGTGAAGGAGCCACAAGAAACATGGAGAGGGACGTTGGACAAGGGATGGAGGGACAGGACACAGGGAATGGTTTTACATGGACAGAGAGGGGGATTAGGTGGGATACAGGGAAGGAATTCCTGGCTGTGAGGGTGGGCAGGCCCTGGCACAGGGTGCCCACAGCAGCTGTGGCTGCCCCTGGATCCCTGGCAGTGCCCAAGGCCAGGCTGGACAGGGCTGGGAGCAGCCTGGGACAGTGGAAGGTGTCCCTCCCTGCCCATGGAATGAGATGAGATTTAAGTTCCCTTTCCAACCCAAACCATCCTGGGATTCTTTGATCTCCCAAGTCTGACGAGAGCTGGGAATTTGGGTGTCAGCCCTGATTCTTTCACCTCTTTCCTTCTGTATCAAAGGGGAGCTGGTTCAGCCCCATCAGGGCCTGTCAGGAACCCCCAGCAAAGCTGACTGAAAGCCCCTTGAACTTTTCCATTCCTGTCTTCATTAAAAGCGTCATCTGAGCGCTGCCTCAGCTAAAATTAGTCCGTGCTGCTTCTCCCAGGATGACACAACTCTGTCAGGGCAGCAACAGCTCTGAACCGTGATGTCATCTCAAACAAAATCAGGAAAGAAAAGCCAGCTCAGGCTCTTGTGCTGCAATCCTTGCAGAGAGCCGAGGTCAGGGAATTTGGGATCGATGCTGCTGCTCCCAGCTCCCAGCACGGCTCCGTCCTGGCCAGCCCACGCTGCTCACTCTGCTCAAGAAGCTGGGAATGGAGGGATTTCATCCATGGGAACAGGGTAAAAGGGGCCGAGGGGGGCACGGGGCCGAGGACGTGGCTGCTGGACCTGCACAGCCCAGGATTTCCAGAACCTTCCCATCGCATTTCAGAAGAAACTGGAGATCAAAAGTGGCAGCGAGCAGCACCACATGAGGCACTGAGAGACACTCAGGAACCAGCCCAGACAGAGCTTTCCTCGGGGAAATTGTTCCACAGCATTAACTCCTTCCCTTGCTCCCAGTCCCACACACAACCAGCCGCTTTTTAGCCCCAGCCCAGGCTAGTTTCTCCTCCTCCCTGACATTAAAGAAATAATCAGCCTGGAGCACCTTCCTGCCTCACCTCTGGCTCAGTCCAGTGACCTCTGTTCACCAAAACCACATGAAAAAGGTCCTGTGTGAACAGGAGGGCTCCTGAGGACTTTGCAAGCCAGAGAATTCACTGGATGAGCCCAGGGAACAGGTGATCCCAGGGATGTCAATTATCCCTTCTCCTGACAACAGGGAATAGCAGCCCATGGCTGTCACCTCCTGGGATGATCCACATAAATCCCCTCCTGCACCTTGTCCAGATGCCCTTAAAATTTACAAACAAAAAACCCCAAACCCAAAAACATCCCAAGGGATCCCTGTGGTAGCCACAGCTTCTCTGGGAATTTATTCCAGGGCCACACCGCCCTCCCAGGGAGGAATTCCTGGCTCTGCATTCATTGTGGATTCACTTGGATGAGTCTGTGCCCATCCCAAGACTTTGGGTTTAGACAGGACCAGGTCAGACCCAAACCGTGACCTCAGGGAGCTCTGAGTGACCTCAGGGCCTGGGCAAAGAGCCAGCAGAATTCCCTAAGTCCCACTGCCTCCTGCAATTCCCAGAGCTGGAGAAACTCCCTAATTTTACACACTCGTGGGAGGAATTATGCTCCAGGGATGTGGGACTGGGATCAAGGTGCCACCAGCCAGGGCTGATCCCAGGTCCCCGCTGAGGACACGCCAGGGCTCCCGGCCGTGTGTAACATTTCCAGCCTCTGAGCTTGTGACCACGGTTGCAACATTCCTTTTGTTTTCTAGGAATTCGACTCCACCAAGGAGGGAAACCACAGGGAAATTGTTTCAGTGTGTGCTCTGGATTTGGGAGAGGAGGGATGGGGCCGAGGGATGATGTATCACACACGGCTCCGCAGCCAAGAGCTTTAAAAAAACACCCTTTGCTTTAAACCCAGGGAAAGGGACTTTTTCCCTCTTTGGCTTGGCAGGGGCTGAGCCCAGGCAAGGGGAGATCAAAGCCAGGCGAGGCTGCTGCGAAAAATCAAGCCCTGGACATTTATTAAGATTTTATTCATAAAAAGCCCTGCTCTGAGTGCAGTGGGATTTCGCTGTGGAACTTTTGACACGGGAGCTGCCTGATTTAGAAGGAAAATTGCCTCTTTCTCCTGCCAGGAGTAAGGCGATCCCCCCATTTCCTGTGAAATTCCAAGCAGGGACACAAACACCTTTCTTGTTGCCCTCAGGTGGGCTGGAGGCACATCCAGCCCTTGTTCCTGGGGTGTGGAGTGTCCCCACCATGGAGTGGCCACCCCAGGCAGATGTGACGCTCCCCACCACATCCGTCTGCTCCAGCCTCACCTCGCTCCCTTTGCCCTCGGTTGAATTCCGAGTTTCCCGTTTTCCAACCTTTTTTTGTGGCTCTTCTCTCCCCTTTGTGCAATCTGCAGCACAGAAGTTTAACTTGGCAGCGGGGCTGGAACAGATGGAGAGCCCTGGCCCAGCTCCCCAGATCCCAGGAACTCCTGCTCGGTGCCGTGGGCAGGATTTCCAGGCACTCACTGCCTGCATCTGCCAAGGCAGAGCCGAAAAAAATCATTTTCTATAGAGGAGCTGGAATTTTCTTTAGGACAAGTGACCACATGAGCACCCTTCCCCTGTGGAAGGTGAGAATTCCACGTGAGCTCATTTCAAGGGAAAACAAGAGGGTAATTTTAAGGAAAGCTGGAATATTGATATCCCTTCCTACAGCTCAGTTTGCAGAATCCACACTGGATTCTCCTGAAGGTGAGGATGGGGCAGAGCTCTGCACTTGCCTTCCAAGCACATCCCAGCCATGAGCAGGCACAGGTTGGAGCCATTCCTCCTGGAAAACATCCTTCACAAATGAGGAAAAACCAGGTCCATGCCCAGGAATGCTGTGCCCAGTCCGAGCCCAGAGCATCAGCTGGCACAAGGAGGGAGCAAAGGAATGAACCCACAGGGACCAGAGAGGTTCAGGAAGGGAGCAGAGGGCAAGGATGGCACTCCAGGGTTACTCACGAGGCCTCTTCCCATCACCCTCAGCTGAGCAGGGCTCAGTGCTGAAGTAAAAATGGGAAAAGAAAGGAAAAATACTGGAGCAAACCTTGTTTGGCGTGTGAAGAGCCCTTCCTTTGAAAAGCAGGGGGGTTCATGGCTCAGGAATTCAGGCAGGAAAAGGAACATGGAAAGAGAGAGAGACAAGAGGTGCTGCATCCTCCACGTGAAAAGCTGATGGGATTTCAGCAGGACGGGAGAACAGCTGCAACCAAAGGCTGAGGAACTGCTGACTGGGGGAGAATTAAATGAGAGTCTGTGTCCTGTCAGGGCTCCTGGGGCCTGGATCAGCCCGATTCCCCCAGCTTTTCTTCACGGGAGAAGGAATCCATCCCTCTGATCATCATTGTGGTCCCACGACAGGGATTGCACTGGATGAGCTTCAAGGGCCCCTCGAACCCAAACCATCCCAGGATTCCAGGTCAAAGGGGTAATTTCATTCAGGGTTGGGCTTGATGGTCCTTGTGGGTCCCTTCTAATCCGGAATATTCTGTGATTCCAGCCAGGCCAAGCATCGCTGACTGCTCGGGGTGATGGATCCTCTTTGACTCTTCTCCAAGTGTTGATCTGACCCTGCTCCAAGGAGATCCAGAGGGTTTGATTTGCTCGTCGTGCAGGATCAGCTGGTAAATGCAAACCCTCTCAGCTCCGCTCCTGCTGGGCATCTCTCCCTTCCCTCCCTGTCCCGGGATTCTCCCCCTCGGAAGGGGCTGCACAAGGAGCGTCTGGAGCTCGAGAGCTGCCAGACCACCCAGGCAAGGCTGGAGCTGCCCCAGCTCAGCCTGTGTGGAGCAGCTTGGCCATGGCACAGCTGCAGCCCAGGGCCACAAAAACACTGGATTCTGCTCTGCAGCAGCAAATCCAGCCCCGTGGCCTCCCTGGGACATCCCAAATGCTGGAGCAGAGCCCCACTCTGCCACCCAAAGGAAGAGGGGAACAAACAAACTTCATCCAAATCACCCCAAGGACAGTTGTCCTGCCCTGCAAACATCCCCTCGTGGGCAGTATCCAGATCCTAAACTCCCTCCCTGCCCCGGGTGGGCCATGGCCTTGCTTAAACCGAGCACGCCACAGAGCACTGCAGGACTCTCGCTCCAAACCCGGCTTCCAGAGGTTTATCAGTTTACCCCAGCCCCTGAGGGTCCGCCTCGGTACTGGTCTGACTGGTGTAGGAAGAGTCCAAAACCTTCAGGATACACTTGAAAGGAATTTCTGGAAGACACAGCAAGACCAAAAGGGATGGGAAGAAATTTGTGTGCAGCAATCCCTGGGATCCGGTGGCCACTTACTGCGCCAGGACGGAGGGGTTTGGTCTGATCCTTAAGGTCCCTTCCAACCCAAATCATTCTGGGAGTCTGGGATTCCATGATTCCCGGCATTCCATGAGATCAGTGCAGGAAGCACACACAGCAGAGCCTTTCTGTCTGAGCTGTCTGGCAAAGACCCTTCCACGTCCCCTGGGAGTTGCATCATTATTTTGTTGTCTTGCAAACATTATTGATATTCCAAGGTCTGGGGAAGGAGATTTTCCTTTGGAATCCTTTGGCTCGCTCAGGGCTCTGCCTGTCAGGGTCGTGTGCGCGTCACCATCTCCTCGCTGGGGGTCAGCCCGTCAGTGATGTCACCCTTGGCCAGGACACCCCCAGTGTCCCCAGTCTGTCCAGCAGGGTCCATTTCCAAGCTCGGGGTAATGAGGGAACAAACCCAGAGCCAGCAGAAAATCTGTTCCCTTTTAATCTCTATAAATCGGAGGGAACAGCTCAGCTCTGCCTCCCCTGGGAGGTGCAAACCCCTCTTTCTCCTGCTCCCCCTGCCCGCTGCCAGCTGGGACCCAGCAGCAGGAGCACATTTCCCTGGGTGCCAGCACCTCCGGGAGTCATTCCCTTGGAAAGGCCGCTCCTGGCTGGCGGCTGACACGGAGCAGGAGGTGGATTTGGCCTCGCAGGGCTGGTGCAGCTGCGGGGGGAGCAGGAATTCTGCCAGGAAAGGTGCTGGTGTTCGTTGGCCCCGCTCCCAGGAATCCTTATTTTTGGGATGTGTTCAAGGCATTCACCAAGAGGAGGAATTAAAAGGCTGAAGGAACAGAGTGACCACCAAATCCCACATCCTGAGTATCCCACGTTTGGCTGCATGGCCTGTGTCATTCCTCAATTGTCCTGGAGGGACAGGACACAGGGAATGGCTTCCCATGGACAGAGGACAGGGATAGGTGGAAGACTGGGAAGGAATTTTTCCTTGTGAGGGCGGGGATGCCCTGGAATAGAATTTCCAGAGAAGCTGTGGCTGCCCCATCCCTGGAAATGTCCAAGGCCAGGCTGGATAGGGCTTGGAGCAAGACAGCAAAAAATGTCCAAGTACTGCTGGGAACATTTGCAGACCCCAAACCAGACGAGTTTTCCGCAGGGATAAGGACAGGGCCATCAAAGGGAACGAGCTGAGGCCCAGGAGCTGTAAAACAGCTCCAAAAGGGATCAAAGGCTTGGAGAAAGTCCCTGGTCCCAGGGCTGGCAAAGCTGAGGGAGCCACTTTATCAAAACTAAAGGAAGTCTGAGGGATAACTTGATTGCCAGGCATGGATATCACTGGAGAAGGGGAATGTGGGATAGAAAAAACCCCTTTATCATTGGGGAAAAGCCCCACCATCAGCTGGATGCCAAATCCAGAGGATTCCAAATGAGAAATAAGGAGGGAAGTTTTAACAGCACCTGGTCTGTGGAAGGTGTCCCTGCCCATGGAATGGGAGCAGCTTTGAGGGCACTTCCAACCTAAACCAGCCTGGGATCTGCAACCAGATGCCCAGGAAATCATGGATCGCCAGTCCTTGGTGCCCCGGGCAAGCCTGGATGTCCTGCAGGAGGAGAGGCACCGGTCAGAGGGAGGGAATGGGCTCAGGACCAGGAAAAATGGGTGAAATTCTGTAATCTCTGAGATCTCTGAGGTCACTCTCCATGATGTCATGTCCCTTCTCTGAAGCTCTGTCACCGTGCAGATGTCACCACACCTGCTCACTGTACAGGGAATGATTCCCAGTCCTTCCCAGTCCTCCCTGGGGCTGTTCACCCACATGGAAACAACAACCACAGCATGGTCAATTCCAGCTAAAAATATCCCATTACCCATTTCCCCCGAGATTCTTCCTCTGAGCCTCCTTCGCAGGGCATTCCTGCCCAAATCTGAACTTCCATCTTCACCACAGACACTGTGGCCACTCCTTGTGCCCAAATGTCTTCAGCCAGGCCGAGGGCTCCTGGCAAATCCCCAACCTGGCTCTTCTCCTTTCCTGGGCTCCTCCAGTCTCCAGGGAGCTCCACTCTCTTTTCCAGGATCCATCTCCTCATTTAAGGAACACCTGGTGGGTTCTGGAGATCCCAGGAGGGGAGGGGGGTGTTTAAGCCACACACGGCCCAGGGCCTCTCCGAGCCTCCCTGGGTGAGGCAGGATCGCTCCAGGCCCACAGGAATATCCAGGGAATATCCTCAGTCCAGCACTTCAATACATACTTTCTACAATGAGCCACATGGGACAACTTTCTCCTCTTTTTCCACTCTGGAATGTTCCTTTTTCCTTTTCCCTTTTCCCTTGCCTTGCCTTTCTGCCTTCCCAGTCTCCCGCGTTTCCACGGCCGTTCCCGCAGGATTTGTGCCTCTCCCGGTGTGTGCAGGTTTCCTGGTGCTGCTCACAGGAGACATGAGTTCATCCAGGCTCCCTCCTCCTAATCATTCCCAGGCATGGAAAAAACCCCCTCACACCCCCGAGGAGAACATAAACATGGACGGGATGTGCACAGCTTACGGAGACGGGACTATGGGAAACACATGGTTCCAGTTTAATAAAACTCTTACATTTCCAGGGCTTTTTTTTTTGCCTTTTTTCCCCCATTTTATGGCTCGTTACAGAGCTGTGAATAGCAGGGCTTGTTTTGTTGTTCTTGTTGTGTTTTATGAGGACAATGCCTTGTCCAGAGCTCCAGACATCAGAATTTTTGGGGGGGAAGATAAAGCTTCCGGCAAAAGCTCTTGGCTCCTGCCCAGGTCTCCCTTAACTCCTTCTGGGAATGCTCAGGGTTTGACAGCCAGGGATGGGCCACAATGGGGTGGTCAAGAAGCCCCAGATGCTCAGAAATATTTGATCTAATCTTGCTCCTTAACCAATTTCAGCCCCTCAGCTGGATTCTTCTGCGCTCTCTTTGTGTTTTGCTGGAGGGATTTGGGGTGCAGGGAAGGAGTTTGCCTGGCTGGGACAGAGGAAGGGGATGTGGGGCATAAAGGCACATTTGGATCATAAATCACAGGATCCCAGGATGGTTTGGGTGGGAAGGACCTTAAGGATTATCCAGTCCCACCCTAGAGATTCCCGAGCATCCCTCTTCCCACTCCTTGTTCACAGCCGGGCTCCTGCCGTGTGCTGGATTCCAGCTGCTTGGTGAAGTGAGTGAGCACGGGCAGGAAGGAAGGAGGAAAATCCAAGCAAGATCTGATCCCAGGGCTTTGGGACTTCCAGGGGTTTGGAGGGGATCACAAGTTCCTCCTTCTCAGCAAAGGCTGGACCCACTTTTCCAACCATTCACTTGAGTGTGTGCATTCCCTGGGGAAAGGAGTCACATCAGGCACAAAGTCAATACAACTCCAGGGTCTGAATCCTTCCTAGCAGGAGGATGGAACCTGGGCTAACACAGGGAGAATATCCAAGCACCTGGAAAATCCTTGGAGATTTCTGCTCGCTGCCATTCCATGGAGGCAACTTCTGCAAGACCTTTGGCCCCCACCAGGCTCCTTTTTTCTGCTCCTGTTTTATTCCTGTTACAGGGAGTGGGAAGTGACTCTGCTCATGTTTTCCCCATCACGACAAAGAAGAGCCCTGGAACAAACCCCAAATGCTCAGCACTGCCTGGGAAAAGGGAGAGAAATCCCGCAAGGAACACTCCTAAGGCTGCAGGAGCTGGAAAAGCACTCAGATCCCATCCCAGCTCTGCTGATTCCCTCAGGATTTTCCCGTCCTGCAGCACCTCCAGCTCTCTGGGATGTACAGCCCTGCGCTCCTTGTCCATGCCAGCCCCTGGCTCTCCCCTTTCCCTCTCCCCTCCCGTGCTGGACACTGCTGTGTTTATTTTGATATTAACTAGAAAATCCCATTTTCTGCCAGCTGCAGGGAAAAGGTTTGGAGGGATGAGAGGGAAGGGGATAAAGGGAGGGAAGCACTCAGGGGAAATGGGGGGCAGGGGGCTCCAAGCCCCAAACACCACCCGGACACCATGGCTGCTGTGCCACAGCGGCATCTGAGAGACCACAGGCAAACTCCAGGGAAATCGGGCTGCTCCCGCTCTCACCAAAACCAGGAGGCTCCTGCCCACTTCCTAGAACATTCCTGGAACTGAGGACTGCAGAGGTGCCGTTCTCCAGAGCCGTCACGTTCCATGTGCGGAGCTGCCCCGGCGCTGAGCTCAGGGCTCTGCTCCGCTCCCAGCCCAGGACGGATTCCAAGCCCTTGGCTGCTTCCCCACCTTTGGATCTGCCGGAGTCAGGCTCAGCTCTGCTCCCTCCGTGCTCACGACAAAACACAAACCTCCTTTTCTTTCAACAAGTAACTGCGAGGCAAGAGGGACTTGGGACACAGGATGGAGGGACAGGACACAGGGAATGGCTTCCCACTGCCGGAGGGCAGGATCAGATGGGATATTGGGCAGGAATTCCTGGCTGTGAGGGTGAGGAGGCCCTGGCACAGGGTGCCCAGAGCAGCTGTGGCCGCCCCTGGATCCCTGGCAGTGTCCAAGGCCAGGCTGGACGGGGCTGGGATAGTGGAAGGTGTCCCTGCCCATGGCAGGGGTGGGAATGGTCCTTCAGGATCCTTCTAACCCAGCCCATTCCATGATACATTGGGAATGTGAAACATATAACAAATACAAACCACAGCCTGACACAAAGATTGTGAAAGGGTCACTGGGATGCCGGGAGAGGGAGCTGGGACAACCAAAGTGCTGCAGGGATCAGAGCAGCTCCAGAATTTTGGGTTCACAGGCGATAGAGCAACCAAAATCCAGTTGGGTTCAGCGACTGGCTTGGAAATCTCCCAGGAATCTCTGGTTTCAGGCAAGTTGGAAATAAAACAAACTATTCTGATGGTATTCAGCCTCCGTATTCAGACAAAACTCAGCAGCCAGGGAGCCTGAACTTGCTGTTTTTGCAGCAGTTTTTCACAGCCCAAGAACGCCGTGTTTCTGGTCGAAGCTGATCCCAGTTTTTGGACTCTTTATTCCGATGCAAATTATCTATCCCAGCTACCATGCTCAGGCTCGGTCATTCCCCGAAGGAGAGGCTGGGGTCAGGCTCCGGGGATGGTACTGAGGACACAAACACTGAAACCCCACCGAGGCACAGCAGGGAGCTGGGGGGAGCTGGAGCCCAGGAGCACTGGGTAAGTCCTGCCTCCACATCCCATGTGGGTGAACCTTTCCTGATCTCCATCCCAACCCCGACACAGCTCCAGCTGTTCCCTGCTCCCAGAGGGAAGAGAGCAGTGCCTTCCTCAGGAGGAAGGGGATTTATTAAACATCCCCAGCAGTCACCTTGTCTAAGGTCCAAGCCACCCCTTCAGTTGCTGCCATTGTCCCTCTCTGTCCCCAGACAGGACTCTGGGAATGCTCCCAATCCATCGCCTTTCCCGACTCAGAGCACTGCCCTAAGTTGCTTTAATTAACCAGAGTTGTGTTTAATTCAGGAACAGCTCAGCACCTGCCAGGGCTGCCCCATCCAACCTCTGGGCTCCAGCTCCTCCTCCTCATTTTCCATGGGTTACTTCCCCGCTCAGGACCTGTCCCTGGCTGCAGACACCCGCCCCTGGAGGGACGGGGACAGCGGAGGTGACGTGTCCAGCCAGTCCAAACAGATGTGGAAATGGTGCTCCCAAGAGGCTCGGAGGAGACACGCCTTGAGAATGTGTCTGAGCAAGGCTGAGGCTGGGATAAATCAGGATAAATTGTGCACCTTAGCAAAAGGCTGATGAAGGGAATTCTTGGCTCACACTTAAGGAGTTTTTTCCACAGTTTGTCACTGGCACCATCAACACGTGGAGGGTGGAAAATGTGTCCAATATCTAAAACAACTCTGCATTGTTGTTATGTGGTTCTGCTTTGGAGGAACCCTTAAATCATTTCCAGTGAGAGATTTAATTCAGTTTCGCTCATACATGGAGAACTCTTTCGAGTGGGGTCCGGATCCTTCAGGAGGGAGAACTCACACTGGAGGAAGTTGTTTGGAAAAAACATAAGAGCTATAACAGTCCTGGAAATTCTGAAATGCAACCACCACCCACACACGCGCAGATGGACACACACTGAGAACCTCCAATCCAGAGGAAAATCAAGATATTTTAGAAATAGCACTGACATTTAGAATCCCAGAATGGTTTGGGTTGGAAAGACCTCAGAGATTATCCCATTCTACCCACTACCATGTGCGGGGGCACCTTCCACTGCCTCAGGTTGCTCCAAGCCCTGTCCAGCCTCGGACACTTCCAGGGATGGGGCAGCCACAGCTTCTCCGAGCAACTTCCCTCGGTGTCTTCAGCAAAAACAGAATTGTGTTTGAACGTGGTAAAAAATAAGAGAAGAAATAAAATGGAGAGATCTGAAAACCCAAGAGCTACAGGTGGACAAAACTGATGAGACAGAAATCCACCGAGATCCTCCCACTGATGGGGAACAGATGCCACAGAGAAAGTGCAGTCGGAGGGATGGAAAAGGATGTTTCCAGAGTGGCTCATTCCCTACAGCTCCAGAAAGAGTTAAATCCATTCATGGACTCTTGGAATGGGCTCCACTATTCCCTTACAAAATGAGACCCAGCCTCATCCCATGTCCCAGTCAGGTTTTCACCTCTAAACTCTCTGAAAGATGCCATCAAAAACCACTCCAAAGTTATTTTCCAAGCTCTCAGCTCAGGGATGTTGAGTTTCTCTTCACTAATGATGGAAAGAAACTCCACAGAAATTCCTTACTGGCACCACTCCAAATTCAGCCAGATCCGAGCTCGGACATCGAAGGCTGTAACCCCCAAAAAAATCCCATCTTCAAGAGACTCTAAATTAAACAAATTTCAGGATGCCTCCTGCATGTCCCTGCTGCAAAAGGAACATCTGTTTCCTATGGAGTGGGGAGATATCCTCTGATTTAATCAGTCTGGGGAGATTAGAAGGATAATGGGAGACATTTGCAAATTCCGAGTTTCCTAAAACTTCTCATTTTCGTTTCAGGAAGCCTGGAGGGAAAGGGTTGAGTGTGTGCCGCAGTAAAAGTGGGCTGAATAAAGATCATTAGGGATCACAGAAAGCAGGGATAATTTACATATCTCTTATCAGCCAGAAAACACTGCACAATCCAGGCCTTTCTGACACCATCCTTAGCTTTGATCCAGAGCTCCTACACAAGGAGAGGTGAGCTCAGATGGCACTCCACGCCTTGGGTGAGCTCCTGAGACACAGAGTGAAGCACCAAAGGTGGAGACTTGTCCCAGATTTGTGCGGCTTCCAGCAGGAAACAACCACCACTTCCAGCAGGAATTCAGGCTCCATTTGGAATGATCTGCCCCGACTGGAGCTGGGTGTTGTCAACTCTTTCTCTCCCTTTCCAGAGACTTCCACGAAGGTAAAATGGCTCCTGAAGAGGTGTTGGCTCTGCTTATTCCCTGGGGGAATGTTCTGTGTCCTTCCCATCCATGTTCCCTATTTTTCCCTATTTTCCTAAGTCAGTGAGGTAATTCTGCCTGAGAAGGAGAAGCCTGGGTAGAAACCTCCAGGATGTGGCATCATTCCTGCTGCTGCTGGACACTGGTGGGACCTCCTGGAGCTGTCCATGTGGTGGAGAAGACACTGGATGTGCACTCTAATTCCAGCCTAACTATCCAAAACAGAGTAAACCAGACCCATGGCTCCATAAAGCTCATCTGGAGAGGGCTAGGGAGTTCTCCTGGTGCCTCAAGCAAGGGGCTCCAGGTGGGACAAGCTCCCAAAAACATTCCAAAATGAACCAAATCCCAAAACATTCATCCCCATCTAGGCTGGGGCAAAGTCTCCTGATGGATCAACATGCTGGGTTCAATTCCAAAAGGAAAATATGGCCCCAAAGCCACCCAACCCTTCTGCTCCTTTTGGGCCTGACCCAAATCTGCACCTCCCCTCCCTCTGCATTTCCCCCTGACACACCTTTCCTTCCACTGGAACATAATCCCAAATAAGATGTTGGCCTGACATGAAAGGAAAATGTATAAATATTTTTAAAAAGAGAAGAATTCCTGCCTCTCCACCAGTTTGCTCCAACTAATAGGTTTCAGATGTCTCACATACTTCATTCATTCAGCCCCATTCAGTCTCCTAGGAGCCCCCGCTGTATTTATTAAACACAGCAATTGTGGAATGTTCAGCACTTACAGAATCAAACACACCATTTTTTTCTTTTTTTCCCCCCAAAAAAGCATAATTAGAAAGCTTTGTGAGTGACCTAAAACTGTCATCCTGGTTCCAATCCCAGTGCCCACTCCAGCATCCTGCAGCTGTCCCAAACCTTGTGCCACAGTTTAACCCTTCCTGGCTCGCCAAGAACACTTTTTTGGGGAGTTTTACCCTCAGCAGGATGATTTCCCCGCCGTGCTGGAGCACCTCCTGCTCTCTGTGTTGTTCCTGAACGTGTTCTTTTGGACACTTGGCTCTCACATCCAACTTGTCTCCGCAGTCTCGGCAGCTCTTCCCACTCCCGGAGGCGCGAGTCAAGCCTGGAATCCTGCAGGATGCCAGTGCTAATTTCTGCAGCACAGGGCTGGAGAACACGAGCTCTTTCCTAGAGGGATTCGAATGGAAGCAGACAGAAGAGCAGAGCCATTTCTCATTCCAGAGCTGGCAGGAAGAGCCGAGGAGGATGTCTGGGCTGGAGAGGCAGGACATGGACTTGGTTCCAGCGCCGGTGACCTGCCAGAGCCGGGGGACTGCTCCGGAGGGTTTGCTGGAGTCTGGCACTGGCCCAGCCCTTTTTTGGGGAAAGACACATGAAAAGCAGAGCTGAGAGGGGACGTGAGGCCCTGAGCCTGGGCTGGGACCATCTGGCAGGAGCCAGCGGCGGAGGAATGGCCTTTGCTTGAGGCCACAACCAGTTCATGCAGCTGCTGAGTTCTGTCGGTCTGGAGTGCTCCAACAGGAGGTCATGGCCCCCAACCAGCCTCCCCTGGGACAGCAGCTCCATCCCAGCCTCCCTGGGACCACAGAGTCCAATCCAGCCTTCCCTGAGACAGCAGCTCCATCCCAGCCTCCCTGGGACCACAGAGTCCAATCCAGCCTTCCCTGAGACAGCAGCTCCATCCCAGCCTCCCTGGGACCACAGAGTCCAATCCAGCCTTCCCTGAGACAGCAGCTCCATCCCAGCCTCCCTGGGACCACAAAGTCCAATCCAGCCTCCCCTGGGCCAGCAGCTCCATCCCAGGAAGGGAGGACAGCCCAGCCCTGCACACCCATCCTGGGCACACCGACCTCTTCCCAAAGGTGTGCTGGTTCCTTTTTCCCCCTTTTTCGGCAGCAGAGCCCCTGCCCCCATGGGAGACCCCTGGTTCATGGGAACGGTGCTGCTGTCACTGTTTCCACATTACTGCCCACTTCAAAGTGCCAGGAATGAGTCTTGTCCCGGACACGCTCCCAGGGGAGCCGTTGGTTTCCAGGCAGGATCCCTGGTTACTGGTCCCACTGCAGGAGGTTGTACGGGAAGGGATGAATCCCCGTGGCCGTAAAACACCAAATGTGCTGAGAGCCACTCCAGAGCCTCCCAGTGCCTCATTACAGCACTGTGTAATTAAAGTCCAGCTGTCACAGCCTCTGTCTGGGTACAAGGGCAGCTCCTTGCTCTGACCACTTCTAGGGGTTCCCAGTTTTTTGCCATCTAATTGTACAAGGAAAAACACCTCTGGAAACCCTGATTCCTGGAATTTGCAAGTGCTCTGGCCAGGGAATGGTCATATTGCAAGGTTGCCAGAGCTCCAGGAGCATTTGGACAATTCTCTCAGGCACAGGGTGGGATTCTTGGGGTGTCTCTGCAGGGCCAGGAGCTGGACTCTGATCCTTGTGGATCCCTCCCAACTCAGGGTATTCCACGGTTCTACAATTCTGTGATTAATTAGCAATCCAGGTTAATTGTCTGATGAGGTCAGACCCTTCTAGAAGGACCATTTCTACTTGCACAGTGTCTCCACACCCCCAGGAGCCCAGCTGAGACTGGGATATCCCAGGCAGTGCCAGGAATCCTGCTCTTCCATCGGCATCCTGATCCCCATCAGATCCCATCTCTTCTCTTCATGGCTTTGCTTACTTGCAAGGAGCTCCCAAGTGGAACCTGAGGCAACTCCTACAGCTTTGTGTGAGTGTAGCCAACTCACATCCAACCCATCCCAAGCTTTAGGAAACCCCAGGCTACCTCAGGGATCTGAGTCTGGATTTAAGGATCTGGGACAGGAATCCATGGAGCAGCCCAGCCTTCCAGGCCCTCCTTTCAGAGCTGCCCATCTCCAATTCTTCCCGGATATTTCAGTGTCACTCAGCTGTGTGCTCATGGCACAATTCCAGATTTCTGGAGAGATGCCCAGGCCATGAGCACAAACCTCTGACCATGTATTGGAAAAACCCCTAAGGAAGATTCCTGCCCATTCCTGAAACTCGGTTCCTCTGGGACAGCAACCCTCCCCATTCCACCCGAGGTTTCCAGCCTTTTTTGTGAGGTTGGCTGAGCATCTGCTGGTGATTAAGGGTTTTGTCATCTGGAAAGAGCTGACAATTACCTCCAATTATTCCAACTAGGTCAGGTTCTTCAGCACGAGTTTATGCGATGGCTCTTGGCTGGAACTTAGGATTTCAAACCCCACTCGAGGGCAGAATCCACCTCTCTGTCTCACATTCAGAAAAAAATCCTTCCGTAAATAACAGCTCCTTCCATAAATAACAGCTCCTGTCCCCCAGGACCTGACCTCCCACTGTTTCAGGACAACACCCCAAGAACTGCACAACAGGTCTGGTTCTCCAGAACTGGAAAAGGGAGTGAAGGGAATTTCAGGATGCTCCAGGGATTTCAAGAAGGGTTTTCTCATCAAACTTTCCATATTGAAATTCCCAACTTGCTTGAAAATGTCCTTTGGGGCCTCAGGTGCCAGGTGAGAGTGTGGGGACTGAGGTCTAAACTCCGTGTGGCCTCTGCCCCTGCCGGGTTCTGTCCTTGTAACCCTGTCCTTGTCCAAGGAAAAGCAGGGATAAGAAGGTGGGAACCAGGGGAACCATTCCCAGCTGTCACAGGGGTGTGATGCTGATGATCCTGAAGAGTTTTTCCTTCATTTTGCCTTCAAAGCTGCCCCCAGATAGGCCACAGCCATTAACTGATCACAGCCTGGTCTGTGACTGCTCCCTCAGGGAACTGTGGCAGCCCCAGGGGAGTGCATATGGAATTCCCGATATCCTTCCTTCCCTCCAAAGGCAAGCCAGGGGTGCACAGCTGCAGGGCCAGCCCAGCACAGCTACCTCATGTCCAGTTGTCCAGCAGGTTTTTGGCAGTGCTTCCTCCAAAGATTCCCTTGAGGGCAGGAGCGTGTCCCACAAAGCCCAGCTCGGAGCACACCCCCGGGAACAAGATGGTCCAAATGGGACAAACACAACTGGAAAATGTGCTGCACTGCAAGGCCAGGAGATTCCAATTCCTTCTCCCTAATTACATGTGATTGCTTCTTGGCAAGAGCTCAACCTGCCAGAGCAGTGAGGTTTTACAAACATTCACACAGGCATTAGATCATTGTTTGAAGGAGTTATTGGCAGCCCAAATCTGAAGTAAAAACAGAGTTTAAAGCAGACCATATTGACCAGGGTGAAGCTGGCTGCTTTCATGTCTCCTGCTTGTCTCTGGACACCCAGGACCCCCTTCATTTCCTGTCACTTCCATCACCATGGCACTCCTGGGGGTGGATGTCACCATTTTGGGGGGTTCCATCCTTGTTGGGAACACAGGTTTCTAGAATCAAGACTCCCAGGATGGTTTGGGTTGGAAGGACCCTTAAATCCCATCCTGTCCCACCCCTGCCATGGGCAGGGACACCTTCCACTGTCCCAGGCTGCTCCAAGCCCTGTCCAACCTGGCCTTGGGCACTTCCAGGGATCCAGGGGCAGCCACAGCTGCTCTGGGCACCCTGTGCCAGGGCCTCCTCACCCTCACAGTCAGGAATTCCTTCCCAATATCCCATCTGACCCTGCCCTCTGGCAGTGGGAAGTCATTCCCTGTGTCCTGGCACTCCAGGCCCTCGTGAGAAGTCCCTCTCCAATATTTATTTCTCTATATCCGAGAAATACCTTCCCACATCCAAACACTGTCACACACTGGGAACGAGGCCTTTTCCCTTTGTATTTCAGCAGAATCTTTCTGCTTTGGTCTCATGAATTCATCCTTGTCTCTGCTGGGCCAGTCTGACATCACAGGATGAGCTCTGGAGAGCTCTGCCATCCTCTCCCAAAACCTCTGGGAAAGCAGGTGGTGGCTCAACCCCACGACAAAGGACAAATGGGAATTCCCATGGACTCCTGCTGCCTGTCCCTGGGAGAACAAACACCTGCTGCAGAGGTGAGTCTGTCCTGTACCACGCTCAGGTGGGGCCGGGAGCCTCTGGCAGCTTGGATATGGATAAAAATACTCCAGGCTCTGCCAGCTGACCAGGCTGCAGCTCCTCACGGAGCAGCTCCCACCCCGGAGCCCTGGAGGACACCCTGGCCCTTCCATCTGTTCCTAAATTAGATCTCCTGAGGCCAGCACTGGCTTTTAAGAGGGAGGTGAGCTTGTTAGTGCCCAGTATTATCCATTAAATGGGAATCAGCAGTTTTATTGCACTTGGAGAGGCCATAAAAGGGAAAGAAGGGGCAGTGTCAGGAAGCAGCAGAGCCCCTTGCCTGGCATGGCAGGGGGGGCACTCAGAAGTGCTGTAATTGTGAAGTTCCCCAGTGCTGAAGGAGAACAAGCCCCAGACTAAACCCAGGAGCCTTGGGAAGGTGCAAGAAGATCCAGACAAGGTTTGTAGGGACAGCTCCCCAGCAGGCCCCTTCTCCCGAGGCCAAAACCCCAGGCTGAAAAGGGTCTAAGTGAGGATAGCCAAGCTCTCCACCCAGGAAAGTCAGGGTATGCAGGCTCCTTTCTTCCCAAATCACGGCTTGAGTTACACACCCCTGTGCTGCTGGCACAGGAAACCCAGGGAAGTCACATTATAGGAGCAAAAAGCTCCTGTGCTGTCAGAGATTCCCTTCCCAACCTGCCCAGGGATCATGGATACCTGCTGGAAAAGGCTCTCATGACACTCTCCTCCAGGGTTTCCTCGGCTGAGAGGATTTGTGGTGTAGTTGCATGTCCTCCCATGCTCCCAGAGAGCTCCCATCTTGTCCTGGAAATACAAAGAAAAAAATAATAAGGAAATAAATTAATCAAAAGTGGTGTCTTTTGGTTACAGAGACAACTCCAGAATCTGAACATAAATGATGGAGAAATGTCTGTGAAATTTGAGAGCTGCCAGGCACCAATTAAACCTGCCCTGCCAAGGCCATTTTTGAATCAGAACCCAAAATCAAAAGGACAAAACAAACACAAACGACACAGGAACCATCCTGGAAAAGCTCTCAGGAATCTGCCATCATGTTTTAGAAGGAATGCAGAATTTCTGCTGCTTTAAACTGATTTTACAGTGCAAACCTGGTGTTGCAGCAGTGGCTTTAGGAAATCTGAACCAACAAAAAGCTCAAAGCCCTTTTTGAATATTAACCAGTCCCACTCCCTGGGAGGGTTTAGTGATTATTGTCACCTTAAAATATGGGAATTTTGCAGGAGAGCTGACGTCCTTCCTAAGGTCAGACGTGATGAGATGGAGCCAGGAAGAAAAATAATTCGTCCTGGTTTTAAGTGTTAAGCAATTCTGCCTCCCTGAAATAAGCAGTATAATTTATTGTTTTTTCTTGCTCACACAGCAAAATCCACAAATTGCCAAGATAATCAGGAGGGGGAATTTGTCCCCTCGTGTAAATCCATTTCTGCCTTGTAAAGCTGCATTCCCGAGCCAGCAGCTGCTCCAAAAGGACCATCCCAGACCCCCCATTTCACTCCAGACACCCCAGAGGCTGTTTGGGTTACAGGATCACCCCAGGACAGCGCAGGTGTGCGGCCCAGCCAGTTTGGGATCATGGAATGGACACACCAGAGCCGGCTGTCAGCGTGAGGCTGAAGGCAGCCACCACTTTCCCAGGGATTTTCCCTTTGCTGTGTGTTTGGAAGGTCACACAGCTGTAAGTCAGACACAGGAGGAGCTGGAAGCCTGCAGGGATCGTTGCCTCCATCCCACATGTCCCATGGAAGGAAGCTCTCCTGTGGACTGACATCCCATTAACTCCTGCTGGTGGGAGCCTATTCCTGGGGCTGGAAATCCTTTGGATCCCCCAACTGCCGGTTGCTCATCCCGCAGATAACTCCGGTCCCATCCCTGACCTGGTGACTCGTATTTATTTTCTCATTTTATAAGAACCAGGCTCTTCCCTGCTCTCATTCCGAGTGGGAACGAACACTGGCCGGGTGTGAGGCTGCTCTGTCTCGGATACCCGAGATGGAAAACTGGGATCTTGTCCAACAGGCGGTCTGTCTTCCGGGGAAAAACCTCGGCTCCACACGCTCCCAGTCCTGCCATCAGCTGGAGCGAGGTGGAACTTCATGGGATGGAACGAACCAGCCCTTTTCCAAAATTACCTGAGAGGACAGAAAGTGCTTCCAGAGCCCAGCAGAGCTCAGGGAAGAAAATCTGGAGGTCACAAAGCCTGGAAAAGCTTGGGAAAGGCCTCGGTGCTCTCCGGAAGGCGGCAGATCTCAGCCTAGGTCCTCATCAAATCCCAGAGACAGGATATTGGGAAAGAATTCTTCCCTGTGAGGGTGGGGAGGCCCTGGCAAAAGTTGCCCAAAGCAGCTGTGGCTGCCCCTGGATCCCTGCAGGTGTCCAAGGCCATGCTGGACGGGGCTTGGAGCATCCTCGGCTTTGGAAGGTGTCGCTGCCCATGGCAGGGGTGCCCGGGACGATCTTTAGGGTCCCTTTCGCACTCAGTCCCCTCCCTGCCTGCCCCGGTTTCCCGCCATCACCTCAGCTCTGAGGGGCCGCGCCCCGGGGTCGCCCGGCCCCGCGCGCAGGGGCTGCGGGCGGCGGGAAGCGTCGGGACCAGCCGGGGGCGCCACCGCCCGCGGGCCCCGCTGCGCATGCGCACAGCGCCCGCCGCCGGAGCGCGGGAAGGCAGC
>VXBT01011692.1:158356-169527 GCA_013400235.1 Oriolus oriolus
CCATGGCCTCCCTGACCCCAGCCAGCGGCTCCCTCCTTATCCCCCCGATCCCCCGTGGCACCCTCCGTGTCCCCCCTGAGCCCCAGCAGTACTTGAGAAGCTTAAAACAGGGTTTGGGGGGAGGGACAGAGACGCTCAGGGGCCTGTCCGGTGCCAAGGGGGTGGTGAGGGGACAGGGACACTCAGAGTCCTGTCCTCGGCCCTGTCCCCAGGAGATGGGGCTGGAGAAGTATCTCAGGAATTAAATCCCGTGCCCACACCAGGGTCTCGTGTCCCCACCTCCGTGGTTCCCATGTCCCTCGCTGTCCCTCGGCCCTGCCCTGTCCCCAGAGCCGGTGGCACTGCTGGTGACAGCTGGGGCTGAGCGCACGTGGGGTGGCCTCGGGTCGCTCCGGCCCTCCTGGAGCCCAGCCTGGGCCAGCTGCCTGTCAGAGCAACAAACTCCCCGTCGGTGCTGGGTGTTCCCAGCCCTGTCCCTGCATGGAGACGCTCTGGACAACGCTGAGTCTCTCCCATTAAATGCTTCTGTTGTTAAAGCAATGCAAAATCCTTCATGGATAAGGAAGAATTGTTACTGGGGTTACTGGGGCTCTAGAATCGTGGAATCCCAGAATGGTTTGGGTTGAAGGGACCTGAAGGATCATCCAGTGCCACCCCTGCCATGGGCAGCGACACCTTCCACTGTCCCAGGCTGCTCCACGCCCCATCCAGGCTGGCCTGGGACACTTCCAGGGATCCGGGGGCAGCCACAGCTGCTCTGGGCACCCTGTGCCAGGGCCTCCCCTCCCTCATGGGGAAGGATTTCTTCCCCATACAATCCACCCCCACATCTCCCCATGGAGGTCCATGCCCAGATCTCTCCATCCCACGCTGGTTTTGTGTCTTTTCCCAGATTTTCGACCCTCCGGAGGAGCTGGAGCGGAAGGTGCGGGAGCTGGCGGACCTGATCCGGAGCTCCTCCAATGTGGTGTTTCACACGGGGGCAGGGATCAGCACGGCCTCGGGGATCCCTGACTTCAGGTAAGGCCCAGAGTTGGCAGGGTGGCACCTCCTCTAAGTCCATCTTGGAAAGCTCCTGGAAAGCTCTGATTTACCCCAGACCTGCCCCACCCCTGCTGTCCATCCTGGATCCAGCTGCAAACACCCTTCTCCCTCTCGCACATCTCTCAGCTGTTCCCACAGAATCCCCGCGTGTGCTGTGTTTGCATCAACCCCCAGAACCCTGCTGGATCCGTGAGCTCTGCTCCCGTGGGTGGGGCTGGCGTTGCCCCTGGAGCCTGAGCTCTCCCTCCCTGCTCTTCCCACGGCTGCAGGGGCCCCAATGGTGTCTGGACTATGGAAGAGAAGGGGCTCTCCCCGAAGTTCGACACCACCTTTGAGAACGCCAGGCCCTCCAAGACTCACATGGCGCTGCTGGGGCTGCAGAGAGTGGGAATCCTGAAATTCCTGGTCAGCCAGAACGTGGACGGCCTGCACGTGCGGTCAGGATTCCCACGGTACTGTGCCAGCCCCGCGCGGGGGCTTTGATTCCTGAGGAATCTCTGCCCTGGCTGATCTGGGGATGAGCAGTTGGATCCAAGCAGGACCTGTGCTCCTGGGAATGACCTGGAGCTGCGCTTTCTGGGCCTTTCCACCCCCCCATCCCCATCTGCAGGGGTGGAGGGACAGGAGGGAGGGTGGTAGCCCCGAGCTGCTCCCAGGGCCGAGTCTCACCCTGGTTACGGCACTGCCGGAGCTCTCGGAGCTTGGGCTGCTTCAGCTGAATCTCCTGAGGGAGCAGAAAATCAGTGCTGGGCCCAGAAGAGCCTTAAAGAGCCTTTGTCTCTTGATAATTTTGCTGAACCAGGGAGAGTCCCACGCTGGAGCTGCTCTGACTTACCTGGGTTCCACTTCCCTCGTGGTGAGTTGGGATCCCACGTAAGATTCCCAAGAATCCAAGGGATTCCCTCTGCAGGGAGCTGCGACGGGAGCCGAGGGTGGGAGAGCTCCACTCTCCCACCAGAGAGTGGGACCGGAGTGGCCGTGCCAGAGTTGTCCTCAGAGGAACCTGAGCCTCTCCTGAGCCTCGTGACAGCCAGAGCTCTGTCCTTCACCGGCTCCAGCCCGTTACAAAACCCATCCCCAGCACTTAGGAGCAGCCAGCGATTGTCTTGGGAGGGAGAAGTGCTCGGAGCTGCTGGGAAAGGGGAGGGGAGAGCGGCTGAGTTCAAGGAAGAAAATAAACTGAAGGGAGTCATTGAGGCTTGAAAGATGCTGAGTGCGACGCTGATACCTCTGGTGTTTTACAGAGGGAGGGAAGGCCCTGGCACAGGTTTCCCGGAGGAAAACGGGATGCCCCATCCCTAGAAACAAGGATGGAAACAGGAACAGGCCTTGGACAACTCTGTCAGGCACAGGGTGGGATCGTTGGGGTGTCCTGTGCAGGGCCAGGGGCTGAACTCCATGATCCTTGTGGATCCCTTCCAGCTCAGGATATTCTGTGATCCCTGGGAACGGTCAAGGCCAGGCTGGACAGGGCTTGGAGCAGCCTGGGACAGTGGAAGGTGTCCGGGCCCATGGCAGGGGTGGCACTGGATGATCTTTAAAGGTCCTTTCCAACCCAGCCCATGCTGTGATTCCATGAGTCGGGACGTGGCTGAGGAGCATCGATGTGTCCTTGGAGAAGGTGCATCTCACAAACACCTTCAGCCAGAGCTGCCTCCAGCGGGTATTTCCTGGGATTACAAGCCCCAAGTCCTGGCTCCTGCTCCCAGCCCCATGTTTGTTTAAACTAAACAACCATGGGAAAAGGAGTAGGGAATAATGACGGAATTCCATGGTGCTCCCACAGCCCGGAGCCACTGGCTCCTGTTCCAGTCCAGCCCAGCTCTGCCTCCCAAACGAAGCCTGTGCTTGAGTAAGCTGAACTGGGGCCAGACTGGGGGAAATCGAGTCAGTCCTGTCACACCTAGCCTGGAGGAAGTTCCCAGTCAGCGTGGGGCTCCGAGGGAAATAGGGAGAGCATGGCCATGTTTTCCTCTGGCTTCTGCTCTGAGCCCGAGGGGAATTTTAGGAAAAACAGGTGTCAGAGGGCTGGAACAGCACAGGGACAGACAGGAATGTTGGGTGCTGGAAAAGCAAAGGTCTGGGTGCTCCCGGGAGCAGAGATTTATTTGAGGGGATCAGGAGCTGGAATCAGTGCTGCAGATGGAAGCATTAAAAGGCCAGGACCTGCTGTCCCTCCCTCAGCCCCTGCTGGGAGATGAACCCATCACCTGGCAGAGCTGGAATGCAGGGAAGCCCTTGAGGGTCCTGGGAGGAGGGGGGTTCCCCCAGGGCTCCCCACCCTTCCCCAGCTCACCCGTGCCTTTCTCCCACAGGGACAAGCTGGCTGAGCTCCACGGGAACATGTTTGTGGAAGAGTGCGTGAAGTGCGGGAAGTACGTGAGCCCTGGCGGGGGCTTGGCTGGGATTTCCATCCCGGGGGAAGCTTGGCTGGGATTTCCATCCCAGGCTGTGTCGGGGGCACTGCAGCCCCCCTGAGCCTGGCCCTGAGCAGCCCGTGTCTCCGCAGGCAGTACGTGCGCGATGCCGTCGTGGGCAGCATGGGGCTCAAGCCCACGGGCCGCCTCTGCAGCGTCACCAAGGCCCGGGGGCTGCGGGCCTGCAGGTAGGGATCCCTCCTGGGATGTGGGGTTGGGGGTGACCCAGCAGCCCCTTGGATTCGGGAGAAGCAGCCCAGGGTGCGGGAGGATCTCTCTGGGCGCTCTCTGTCCCTTCACGGTGCGGGACAGCAGGGTGGGACAGGCTGTGGTCACTGTCCCCTCTGCCAGGGCAGCTCTGCCCCCTGTTCTCCTGCCTTTCCCAGGGAAAACTGTGGTCCTTGTGTGTGTTTTCCAGAGGGAAGTTACGAGACACTATTCTGGACTGGGAAGATTCCCTGCCTGACCGTGACCTGACGCTGGCAGATGAAGCCTGCAGGTACTGACACCCTGCCCAGCAGGTGAACAGTCCCTTGCCACCCATCCATGCCCTGATCATGGATTTTCTGCTCCTCCCTGCAGGAAAGCCGATCTCTCTGTCACCCTGGGGACCTCTCTGCAGATCAAACCCAGCGGGAACCTCCCGCTGATCACCAAGAAGAGAGGAGGGAAGTTGGTCATTGTCAACCTCCAAGCAACCAAACACGTGAGGGAGCGTCCCCCAGCCCTGCCCTGCTCCTTTCCCCTCCTGTCCCCTGTTCCAGGCCCATCCCAAGTTTGTCCCTGCACGTTGTCCCTTCCCAGGTGGCCTCTCTTAGCAGGCAGACAGGCTGGGAGTCCCGGGTTGGAGGGTTTAAACCTGCAACTCCTGCTAAACACGTAGAGATTGCAGGTAAATATTAGAATCATAGAAAGGGTTGGGTTGGGAGGGACCTTGAAGCTCATCCCATTCCCCCTCCCATGGGCAGGGACACCTTCCACTATCCCAGGCTGCTCCAAGCCCCGTCCAACCTTATCCAAGCAAGTCTTGGGAGCAGAGTGAAAGCTCAGCCTGGAGCCTGCTGTGTCCTCGGGGGTTCACAGCCCGATGGAGTGGCCGCACACACAGAGCCTGTGCAGGTCACGCTCAGTTCCTGCTCAGATGTTGGTGCCCCAATTGTCCAAAGTCTTAAATACCCAGAGCTGGGGGTTCCTGGGCTGTCACCAGAGCTCCCTTGTCCCTGTCACGCTCTGTCCCTGCTCTCCCTGGCTCTGTGCCCACGCCCCCGTCCACAGGCGTGGCTCTGGCCCACGCCCCGGCAGAGCCCCGGGGTCAGCTCGTGTCCCGCCGGGAATGGCGCGCCGGGGACATCGCCCTGTCCCCGGGAGGGGCCGCCTGTCCCCTGAGCCCGTCCCTGCTGTCCCAGGACCGCCAGGCCGACCTGCGCATCCACGGCTACGTCGATGACGTGATGACCAAGCTGATGAAGCACCTGGGGCTGGAGGTGCCCGAGTGGACGGGGCCGGTGGTGGTGGAGAGCGCCGGGCCGGCCGAGGCCGGGCAGCTGCCGGGGCGGCTGAAGGAGGAGCCCCTGGCCCAGCACAACGGCGCGGGAACGCCGCGGCCCGGGAATGCGCCGCCGGAGCGCCGCGACGGCCTCAGGCTGGAGCGTCCCAGCCCAGACACGGGGCCCACGCCGGTGAAGAAGATGAAGGTGGAGCCTCTCCTCACCTGACCTGGACTGTCCCTGGCTCACCCAGGCCGCTTTTCCTACCGACTTTTTTTTATACCCTTAAATATTGTCCCTTTTTTTATGTCAGTATTAAACACACTTGAATTGTGGCTCGCGGAGCAGCTGCACCCACGGGCCTGGGGAGGGCCTTGCACAGGGAAATTCCTCCCTGTGAGGGTGGGGAGGCCCTGGAATGGCATTCCCAGAGATGCTGTGGCTGCTCCTGGATCCCTGGAAGTGTCCAAGGCCAGGCTGGACGGGGCTGGGAGCACCCTGGGATAGTGGAAGGTGTCCCTGCCCATGGCAGGGGTGGCACTGGATGGGCTTTAAGGTCCCTCCAACCCAAACCATTCCATGATTCTGTAATTCTGTGTCACCTGGTCATGGTAGGGGACTGGTGCTGGCTGGATCCCAGTGGGACTCAGGGCTGGGAGGGTGCCCTGGCCTCAGCTCCAGGTTGGCCATGGCCGTGTGTCCCCCCTCTCCTGGACCCCTCATGGCAGCTGGGCTTGAGGTCCCCCTGGCCCAGGGCTCCTTGAAACCTTGTGGATCACCCCCTCTTCAACTACAGCAGGTGGATTTTTCCCAAAATATCTTATATTTAGAGAGGAAAATAAAATTTAAAAAACCAGAAACCAAAACAAAACCAAGAACAAAACCAACCATCAGCAGCCAACCAGCCCAGGGCCCCTCCTGCTTCCTCAGCCCCATCCTGAGTGACCCCGTGTCCCTTCCACAACTCCCGCTGTGCCAGGGGGGCAGGAGCAGCCTCTCCCTCCCAGTAAGGCCAGTGGGAACCAGTCTCCTCTTCCCAGTTCACAGATCCAAGCAAAGCCAAGCGGGTCCAGCGTCTGGAGGCAGATCCTGGAGGGGTCCCTCCGAGGGCTTGTCCTTTAGGGGATGAGGTGCTGTCACCCCATGGCACCCCCGTGCTCCCTGGTGCTGCTAAAGCTCCTCTGCCGGCTCCAGCACCGCAGGCCGGCCGTGCCCGGGCTCAGACCACGCCAGGGATGCCAGCCCTGGCTGCGGCACGGGGCTATCCCCTGGCACAGCACCGGTGTGGGCCCCGTCCTCGTGGCTCAGCCCCTCGGCGGCCGATGCCCGCGTGCCGTTCTGCAGGGACACCTTGTCCGGGTGTGTCGGGAACGTGCCCTGGAGAGCCTCGTGCAAGGTCTCGGGGGTCTCCTCCAGCGGCTCCGACCACAGCGCCTCCGGGGGCTCCTCGGCCCCGGCCTGGGGCTGGGTGTGAACCACGCGGGAGGCGGCGGCGTTGTGCAGGGACCTGGAGAAAACTGAGCACCACGGAGGGTCAGGGCCTGGGCCAGGGCCCTGAGGGTCTGTCACGGCTCTGGCTCAGCCCAGCACAGCCCTGGCTCAGCCNAGCACTGCCCAGCACGGCCCCAGCACTGCCCAGCACTGCCTGGCTCAGCCCAGCACTGCCCAGCACAGCCCCAGCCCAGCCCAGCACAGCCCTGGCACTGCCCAGCACCGCCCCGGCTCAGCCCTCACCTCGCACGGGCCTGAAGTCACCGTTTGCCTCGGCCTTGCTGGGGGCGAAGGGGCTGATGGAGGGGAAGACGATGAGGGTGAAGGAGAGCAGCAGCACCTGGGGACAGAGGGGACATCACTGAGCACAGCAGGGGAGAGGGACCAGGAGCTGGGACAGCCCCCAGGAAGGGGGCTGGTGGCAGAACCGGGAACGCATCTATCCCTCCATCCCTCCCTTCTGGTGCACGTCCTACCAGTGCACCTCCATCCTTCCATCCCTTTCATCCGTCCCCATTTCCATCCGCCATCCATCCCTCCCTCCCTCCATCCCTCCCAGCCCCTCTCCACGGCTCCCAGGCTTTGCAGGCCCCACGCACCGCCAGGCAGGTCCCCGTCTGTGCTGCCTTGTTGCTCGACTGTACCACCATTGCCTGGAGCTTCTTCAGCTGCTCCAGGAGGGATCTGGGAACAGGGAGAGCCCATGAGCTCCCATCCCAACACTTCCCACCCCACCTGGTCCCCATCCCGCCCTGGGAACACCTACGAGTTCTGCTTCTCCAGGTGCAGGACCTTCCTCTGCAGCTCCTGGTTCTGGGCTGTGCACGCCGACATCCTGGGACAGGGAGAGGGGGGTGAGCTCGGGGGATGGCTGGGGGGGCTGGCAAGGAGCAGAGTGCCCGGGGTGCCAGCCTGGGGGTCACTGTGTCGCCATGCCCAGAGCGAGGGGCTGGGCGCTGTACCTGCTCTCCAGCCCATCAATGTATTCCTTCTTCTTCTTGCGGCTCTCCTGAGCCGACTGCTTGTTCCGGATCTTCCTCCGGATCTTCTTCAGCACCCGCTCCTCGTACTAGGGGAGACACGGGGGGGTCAGGGCCACCAGGGCTGAGACTCCCCGCTCCACACCCCTCCCAGGGGTCCTGGCACCCACCTTGGTGAGGGGCAGCTGCGTGGGCAGGGTCACCCCCTCCTTCGCCAGCAGCTTCTTCTCGTCCTCCGTCAGCACCAGCTCCTGGAAGTGGCCCTGGCTCGGCCGGAGCAGGGAGCCAAGAGCCTGTGGCTGCTGCAGGAACATGGAATGGTGCCATCTCTGGGTGGGGGTCACCCCCCACCCAGCCCCTGGGACCCTGGCTGGGATCACAGTGCAGGGATTGTGGGCCAGGAAGGGACCATAGATGAGGACCAGGAAGGGAAAGGGGACAAATGTGGGGCTGGGGAGGGATAGGGATGGGAATGGGGGATGATCAGGGTCCAGGAAAGGACACAGCCGGGGACGGGGAGTGTTGGGGACACAGGGACAGGGACTCACGTTGTCAGAGCTGCCCGAGAGCAGCAGGTCCTTGACGGTGAGGGCACAGGATGCAGGTGGGGGGACCACGGGCAGGTCCTGGCTCTCCTCCAGGAAGAACCCGGGGTGCCACATGTCTGGGTGAGGGCAGAGCAGGGCCGTCAGCAGTGCTGTGTCCCCTCTGTCCCCAGTGTCCCCACTGCAGGACCCTCCCCTTGCCATGGCCCCAGAACCAGGGTGACTTGCTGCCCAGACCAGTGACCCCCCAAACTGTTCCTCTGGTCCTGCCCTAACCCCCCCCAACACCAGTCTGCCCAGTTCACCCCACTTCCCAAGCTCTCCACACTCTCCCCATCTCCTCCCTACCTCTCAGACCTCCCAGTTCTCTCCAGTTTCCCCCAGCTCCCCGTATTTCCTCACAGTCCCCGAGAGACCCCACCTCCCCCACCGCTCCCAGCTCCCCAGTGTCCCCAGTTCCTCCAGTGTCCCCAGTCCCTCCAGTGCCCCCAGCCTGGTCCCTTCCCAGTGTGGCTCACCCAGGTCGATGGAGACCTCGGGGTGCAGGATCCCAGACCCGGCCGGGAGGGGCTGGGGCCGGCAGGGGTCGGTGTAGGGGTACGGGACCTCTCGGGGACGCCCGTCACAGCTCCGGGGGGGGCTGTCGTGCTGGTCAGAGGGGGGGTCCTCGGACACCCCACTGTCACTGGTGGCCGGGGACCAGCTGGGCGAGTCCGACACCGAGTCCCCGGAGCCCAGGATGGAGCTCAGGAAGTCCTCGCTGTCCGGGGCGCGCTGTGGGGACACGGCACCGGTCAGCAGGGAGCACCCACCCCGGGCTGCCCAGGGCTGTGACCCAGCAGGGCCGAGACCCAGCAGGGCCGAGCTGGGGCGGGTCCCGGCCCGGGGCTCACCCTGTCCTGGGGCCACGCTCCCGGCGGCGTCCCCAGCTCCACCCCGCACAGGATCCCGTCCTGGCGGTCGAAGAGGAGATCCAGCAGGTCCAGGCTGTCGAGGCTGCCGGCGCTGGAGGCCGTGGCTGCGGGGTGGCAGGGTCAGTCCCCAGCCCAGGCCCCGTGGTCAGTCCCCAGCCCACAGACACCCCCGCAGGAGCTGCACGGCCCCGGGGGCACCGCGAATCGTGGGGCAGCTGGGAGGGGGCGTGTTGGGATTCGCCTGGAAAAGCCCTACAGGTGCGGGACAGGATATGGGGGCTCCAGGCATGGCAGTGCCCCCCATCCCCAGCCTCCTTCCAGCAGCTGAAACTCCCAAATCCTCTGGTTTTCTACCCAGAGCAGCCCAGGCAGGGGGTTCCCTCCTGGAGGTGACCGTGCTGAAGGGCTGGTTAATCATTTTGGGTGGCAAATGGAGGGGAGGGGACTGCGGCCACCGGCCACCCCAGGGAGGGGACTCGGCCCCGGGGAGGGGACTCGGCCCCAGGGCAGGGACTCAGTCCCTCACTGTCACCCCAGGCACTGCTTGAGACTCCAGACTCAGAGAGAGCCACTGGGCCAGCTGACCGCTTGCCCAACTGGCCAATCAGCCAACTGACATCTCAACTACCCAACCAGCTGACCCACTGACCAACTGGCTGACCAGTCAGTCACTGAACTGATCAAGAGACAGACCAACCTGTTGGCCAAGTGACCAATGGATGGACTGACCAAACAACCAGCCCACTGAGCAATGGACTGACCAGCCAACCCTGCCTGACTGACCAACCAACTCAACACCCAAGCACCCAACCAGTCAACCACTGACTCAAACGTCCTCCCCAAGCCAGCTGGGGACAGCTGTCATTACTGTGACATCTGTCTGGCCAAGGTGGACACGGGGCTTTCTTGCACCCTGTCCTTCACCCTCAGTCTTCTCAGGGAATCCTGATGGCCCCATGGGATCTCGCGGAGTGACAGCAGCCAGGACGTACCTGTGTGGGATGCCATGGATTGTCCTCTCAACCCTCTCTGAGCACAGGGCAGTGGGGTGGACAACAAGCCCGGCCTTCACCCTCCTCCTCTTCCTCCTCCTCTGTGATTCCCTGACCAGAGTGGCAAAGTTTAAACTCCAACTGCACAGAAATAACGTCCTGGATTGCAAAATGTCCCAGCCCTGATTGGGGCCATCGGGGTGCGATGGCAGGGCCGCCCCGGGGCTGGACCCGTAACTCATTAGCCAAATGTTTTTGTGCTCCTCTGCCAAGCGGGGCAGGAGGGGCCGGGGCTGCCGGGCGAAGTCCAGGTGCTATAATTGTCCATGAACCTTCACCCACTTTTGGGGACAGTTTCCCTTTTTTCAGACGTCTCGGTGTTAATCACATTCGATGGGTGCTGAGGGCAATATCCGGGGACCTTGGCTTGGACTCTACCACTTATGGCTTATCCCAAAAAGCCTTGGTGCCCTCAGCTCCTGGCAGCTCTCCCTGGAGGGACACCAGTGACAAGGGATGGAGGGACAGGACACAGGGAATGGCTTCCCACTGCCAGAGGGCAGGGATGGATGGGATATTGGGAAGGAAATGTTCCCTGTGAGGGAGGGCAGGCCCTGGCACAGGGTGCCCAGAGCAGCTGTGGCTGCCCCTGGATCCCTGGCAGTGCCCAAGGCCAGCTTGGAGCACCCTGGGACTGTGGAAGGTGTCCCTGCCCATGGCAGGGGTGGAACGGGATGTGTTTAAAATCCATCCCAACCCAGACCATCTTGGGATTCCATGAGGCCCTCATGGCTGTGTCGGGGTGAACAGGGGGTGGTTGCTGTGCCAAAGCCTCATCCCCCTGCGACGAGGGGCATCAGCACAGCAGCAGCACCTGCGCCCCCTCAGTGAATCCCACCCCACCGGATCCCCAGGGATCCCCAGGGATGCCGGGCACAGGGAGGCGACAGAGCTGACTAAGGCTCGCGCGCCCCAGGCGTGGCGCGGGGACAAGGCCACGGCCCCTTATCGGCCGCGCCACGGCCTCTGACCGAGCAGGCGGCAGCTGCTCCCTGGTTTATGGCCCCGCCGGGACCGGGCAAAGGGCGCCCGCCCGGTGCCGCCACCCGGGGCTGCTCGGGGTCCCTCGTGAGGAGCCCCGGGGGTCCCGGGGCTTGGAATCTGGCATGGAATGGGATGCGCAGAGCGGGCAGGGGCTAGGGGGCTTCTGCTCATTGCTGGGTCACTAATTAGTGATTATTTAATTAACGTTCCCTCCACAGCCGGTGCCCGCCGGTGCCCCTCGGTGCCCCTCGGGCGGC
>VXBT01011694.1:0-18771 GCA_013400235.1 Oriolus oriolus
CTCAGCTTGGGTAAATTAATTTAGTTTACACCAATCAAATCAGAGTAGGCTAAGAGAAGTAAAACCAAATCTTAACATGCTCTCTTCGTACACATACTTTGCCCCAACCTTCCCTTCTTCCCGTCTGTAACTTTATTCATAATTTACTCTACCTCCTCCCTGCAAGTGGCACAGGTGGAGGAGGGAATAGGGGGTTGTTGTCAGTTCATCATACATTTTGCTGCTTCTTCCTGCTCAGGAGGACCCCTCATGCTCCTCCCCTGCTCCAGTGTGGGTCCCTTCCACAGGGTGCAGTCCTTCAGGAACAGGCTGCTCCAACATGAGTCCCCTGCGGGGTCACAAACCTGCTCCAGTGTGGGCTCCTCTTTCCATGGGGCCACAGGTCCTGCCAGGATGCTGCTCCAGCATGGGTTTCTCATGGGGTCACAGCCTTCTTTCAGGCATTTACCTGCTCGGGCATGGGGTCCTCCAGGGGCTGCAGGTGGGTCTGTGCTCCCATGTGGCCCACCATGGGCTGCAGGGGCACAGCTGCCTCACCATGGGCTGCACCTTGGGCTGCAGGGGAATCTCAGCTCCAGCACCTGGTGCACCTCCTCTCCCTCCTCCCTCACTCACCTTGGTGCCTGCAGAGCTGTTCCTCTCACATATTCTCACTCCTTTTTGCTCTGGATGTGCTTACATCTGTGCAAGAAGTTCTTTCTCCTTCGGTAGGCTATCCCAGAGGTGTTAGCACTCTTGCTGATGGGCTCAGCCTTGGAACCAGCTGGCACTGGCTCCGTGAACATTGGGGGAAGCTTCTGGCATCTTCTCACAGAAGCCACCCCTCTGGCTACCAAAACCTTGCAAACTCAATACACCATTTTAGGATCACGCGTCTGTTAAGAACTGGCTGTCTGTGTAAATTCCTTTAACGGAATTAATTAATTAATAATATGTTATATTCATTTCAAGTTGATATGTATGTGTGTATATATATATATACACACACACACACACCTGTGTATATTTTATTGAAGATTGTAGAAAAAGGCATGAAGTATGCTCAGCACTGTCAAGAAGGGAGGGAAGGGAAGGAAGTCAAGGAGCTGCTCTGTTCCCATCTTGGGGGCAGGTTTCGAGTATGTTGCGTGTGCAATGCCTGCCATCTAGTGGGCACGAATCAAATTAGGAGACACTGTTCATTGTGAGACAAAACCCTTTTTGGCTTGTTCATTAACTCTTAACCAAATTAATCTCTGCATATTGTTATGAGCCAATTTACAACTTTACTTTTTAGCACCATAGTTTTAATTATTTTAGCACCACCCATCTACTCAAATAGCATGAATGCAATGAGATCCTAGAATCATCAATATCAGTTATGTTCTATTGAGATCAACTTTTGAGAAAATCGGTGCCATCTTTAAAGCCTTCACCATGGTAGTATGTGGCACTTTCAGAGGTGACACACAACCTTTGGACTTTAAACAGCTATTCATATAAGTTTCTGGGAAAAACAACTGTGTTAAGTTTGTATTGAGAATAGCGTCTTGATCTTATGAATCACAGAATCACAGAATGGGTCAGGTTGGAAGGACCCACAGTGGGTCATCTGGTCCAGCCTCCCTGCTCAAAGCATCTGGTCCAACCTCCCTGCTCATCCCAGAGCACATGGCACAGGACTGTGTCCAGATAGCGCTTGCGTATCTCCAGTGAGGGAGACTCCATGACCTCCCTAGGCAACCTGTTCCAGTGTGTGGTCAGCGTCACAGTAAAGAAGTTCTTCCTCATGTTCAGGTGGAACTTCCTAATGCATCTGTTTTTTGCCCACTGCCTCTTGTCCCATTGCTTGGCACTACTGGACAGGGCCTGGCTGCCCCCTCTTGCCACCCCTTGTTCAGATACTTATAGGCATTGGTGAGGTTCCCTCTCAAGTCGCCTCTTCTCAAGGCTGAACAGGCCCAGCTTCCTCAGCCTTTCCTTGTAACAGAGATGCTCCAGTCTCTTGATCATCTTTATTACCCTTCACTGGACCCACTCCAGGAGCTCTATGTCTCTCTTGTCGTGAGGAGCCCAGAATTGGACACAGCAGTCCAGACATGGTTTCACCAGCACTCAGTAGAGGGGCAGGGTCAGTTCCTACAGCCTTTTGCAAATGCTCTTCCTGATGCACCCCAGGATACCACTGGCCTTGACCACACTGCTGGCTCATGGTCGGCTTGTTGCTCACCAGGACCCCCAGGTCGTTCTCCACCGAGCTGCTTCCTGGCAGGTCAGCCTCCAGCCTGTACTGGTGCGTGGGATCATTCCTTCTCAGATGCAGGACCCTGCATTTTCCCTTGCTGAATTTCAGATTGTTCTTCTCTGCCCATCTCTCCAACCTGCTGAGGTCCTTCCAAAGGGCTGCACAGCACTGTGTGGTACTGGCCACTCCTCCCAGCTTTGTGCCATCAGCAAACTTACTGGGGAGGCATCTGCCCCTTCCTCCAAGCCACTGATGAATGAGTTAAACAATAGTGGGCCCAATATTGAACCCTGGGCACTACTAGTGACAGGCCTCCAACTACACCTTGTGCCCCTGATTATGATGCTCTGGGATCAGCTGTTCAGCTAGTTCTCAATCCACCTCACTGTCCTCTCATCCAGTCCAGACTTCTTGAGCTTGCCTATGAGGATGCTGTGACAGAATGTTTCTTAGAATTCCAGACATGAATGGAAAAGTTTCTTTTATACCCAGTCAGCAGACCTGAAAATAGCCAGACACTTGTCATGTAAAATGTTTCAAATGTCACAAATCTCACATTTTTTCCTTCCTTTTTAATTTTCAGCACTTTCACCTAGAAGACCATGAACTCCTTAGACATGTAGTTGGCTTTGTGGACTACACATAATCTATGTAGATCCAACATAGATTACATATAGGAAATAATGGGTTCACACTATATAATGGTAAACAGTAAGGTGAATTAATTGCTTACTATGAGATGTGGGGATTTGAAATATTTGTGTCAAGAAAGATTTTGTAAAAACGTTTGGTGTAACCTTAGGCAAAATTGGAGACTTTTGTTTTACTGTTGCACCACAAGGGAGAGGTCATGGTGAGATCTTGAAATGCTAAGGCTTCTTAGAACACAGGACCATGGTTTGTATCTGCCTCTTGCCATCATTTTGAAAACCAACCAGAACTCATTGTACTTCTTGCACGATAACTGGGGAACATGCAGTCGATGTTGTAGAGGCTGTTAAGCTTGATAATTGACCATGATGGTCTTCTCTTGCTTTGAATAAAGGAAAATAAAAATTAAAAAAAAAAAAAACCTCAGGAAATGACACTAATGAAAAGCAAACAGACATTTTTGGCCGTAAGTCCATAATTAAGGCAAATGAGGCATTTTTTAGTTAGTATCAGCTGTTTCAGTTAGTATCAGCTATTGTTAGTATCAGCTGGACATAGAGAAGAGTGCAGACAGGTGGTCAAACAGCATAAAAACTGCTCTGTTAGCTTTTTGGTATTCTTGGCACAGGCAACCCAGATCACTGCACTCCTTCCTTTCTCAATCTGCCATGCTTGGCTGTTTCAACTTGGAGTGGATTCTGAAGGTTTTCTCAGGATGTTGTGGAATGAACATTGACTGTTAGAGAAGGAAAACCTTCTAGGATATGTAGCCAGGTGGGAAAGAGAAAAAGAACTCTGTACTATTCTCAAGAATAATGGGCTGGGAAACAAACCAAAGGAGAGGAGAGATAGGCAAGTGCTGGGGCCTGGGATTTGGCAGGTAGTTGTATGACAGTGTCATCTCAAGCAGTTTATGACTGTGTGTCAAGCATTTCTTGCCACTTCCAGTACCAGTCCCACATGGGAAAGCTAAAATGTGAGGGAGAAATAGATGATCACATCTGTCTGCTGAGTACAGAAGGAAAAGCTCCAATTGATGGGATATAAAATAAAGTTAATTCAAGCCATTCATCAAAGATTGATCTGTTGTTCCCAAATGATGATTTTTAAAATATGTTTTCCCGTAGGGTACACTTGCTGAACGTATTAGAGCAGGAGGAGCAGGAATCCCAGCATTTTACACCAGTACTGGCTATGGGACACTGGTGCAGGAAGGGGGTGCACCCATCAAGTACAACACAGATGGCACCATTGCCATTGCCAGCCAGCCAAGAGAGGTAAGAGGTCCGATTGCCACTAGGGAGCCTGCAGCTCTGAAAAATGAGTTTCTTACATATTTACAAGACAAACAGGAGTTTAAGAAGGAGGTAAGTTTAACCTTACTATATTCAATTAACTGGATGTCTGTGGTACCAGACACACTAGTTTTGCTCCCATTGCTTACTGCTGTTCTCTGTGATGTGTTCAAAAAGTTTTTAATGTTCCAGACTGATTTAGCATCAAGAACTGGTCCAAGTGAAAGCCTGCCTTGCTGAGAGTTGCTCTTCACTTGACTGTTCTCTGACCAGGTTCTCTGTGTATTCAAACAAATTTTGTACCAGGCCACTGTAGTTCATAGAGCTCTTTGAGAACAATCTCCTGTTGGGGGGCAGGTGCTCTTTGCTGTGCTATGCAGTAAGCAGCCCTGCAGCTGTACGTGGAGCTTCAGCCTTAGAAGAAATGGGACATTTTCCTGTTAAACTGGGAAGAGCTCAGTTGACACAAATTTCAGGAAGTGCATTTCCCAACCTTTGAAATGCAATTTAGTCTCGGTATTTAAAACTGAAAAGAAATAAAAAGACTGTATGTGGCTTTCAAGGGAGAAACAAGGGTTTCCTTTTGAAACTGGATATAGAATTTGGAGAAGGAAAGAGATATCTCAGTGCCATAATTTTTCTTGAAGAAATGGGTGGGACCAATACTGTGTGTTCCAATTAGGCTGCATACAACATTAAATTTCACCTCAAGAACATCTCTGGGTTAAAGGTAATTCTGCCATAACCCCTGATGTTCATATATTTTATACATGAACAGTATGAAGTTATATACATGAACAGATATTTGCAGTATCTAGACATTGACATAATCTTTTTGATTCCCTTAATTTTTTTACTGCATACATCATTACGCTGTTTTATCATTTGGAGGAATGTGTTGTTCATTAAATAGCTTATAATTTTAATAACATTTTTCTTCATTTGTTTTTCTTTTGACATTTGTGGGAAAATCTCCCTTATTCTCCCCAATCTAATAACTGAGGGGTGCTAATAACGTGACTAGTGTGATTTGTTCAACTCCATTCTCCACATCCATTTTAAACTGAAGTGTCATTTTATAAAGGCTCAGATCTCCTTTTATGGTACTGGCAAACTGACTTATGTACACTTTTCTCATACTTCCTCCCCCTTTTAGCAATTTGAAAAAGCTCTCAAGTAATATTTGTGTATACTCTCACCTTCTACATTGTTAAGAGTGGTAGACTTTGAACTCTCTCTATAGGATTAAAAGCTTATGTCTTAGCTTTGTCTTATGTTCCATATTTTGGCTTCAGACACAGTATCATTCATTGCAAATATTGACCATGAATGCAGGGAAAACCAAATTAAATTCAGCCTGTCAGATGACATGATTTGAGTAGTCTGTCTCAAGCTGACTTAATTTAGGATTTGGGGTTTCTGATGGTGGGCAGTGTTTATGAACTTTTTCAATAATTCTGCTTTAGCACTTCAGTTTTTGGTTAGCTGGTAGATGTGCAGGAGAAAGCATGTCTAATTCCAGTAGATGGAGCAGGAGGAATATGGATTCTTATGCTGTTACACTAGAGACACTGTGATAAAACTGGGGTTAACAGCCTTTCCATGCCTCTCTATTATTATACAGTTTTTCAGTTAAAACTTTACGTAGTACAAAAAGAAGTCGAAATATAATAACCTGCAAAATTAACCCCTAAAATAAGTATTACATGTGAAATCTGTGGGGAGAAACCTACATCTCAATTTTCTACTTTTCTCTGTAGGTGAGGGAGTTTGATGGCCGTCACTTTATTCTGGAGAAATCGATTACAGGAGATTTTGCTCTTGTGAAGGCATGGAAGGCTGATCGTGCAGGAAACATCATTTTCAGGTATGACTTGTTTCCTGGTGGGAAAAGATTATTTTACAGTTTAGATAATGAATGAGAAGGAGAATCCTGTCTCCTGTGTTATGGCAAAATAATGTTTTACTGATTTCACATTCTTTCGTATTGCCTTTCCCTACTGTTAAATTACACTGCTATAAAACACCAAAATATAATTGCTTGTTCTAATGAATTTTGAGATTTCAAGCATAGCTATGAAATAAAACATTGGTAGTTAAAAATGAGACACAGCAGACCAAAGTCATTATGATAATTGTTGACAAATTTAGTGACATTCTCTTCCTTTCAATTTTCATGTTAGTTTGGGTCCTTTTTCTTGAGCAATTAAAGGCTGACCCAAGAAGTGCAGGTTCATGTATGACAGAAGAGAAGGGAACTGAGTCGGTCTTCTTGCCAGCCAGTGATGGGAAAACTGATTCTGTCTAAAGAAAACTGTGTTAAAGTTGATTTGATCTCAGTGGTGTAGGGAAAGGCATTTTATGAATTTGAACATATTTTCAATGAAAAGTTTGATGTTGCACTACTGAGAAAATCTTTTATATGAGTTGCTCTGTTTGTGTTCTGGTTTGTCCTGAACTGAAGCAGGAGAGAGGTTTGCTTATGTTTAATGCCTGGTTTTTATTTGTTTGTCTTATGGCTATCAGATGAAAAGGTAAGTGTTGTAGGTATCACTCGCAGTTTATTCAAGCAGATGCTGATTGAGAGTCTGTCTTTGTATATGTTAGAACAAACAAGGAGTTGGAAAAGCAACTGAAAAATACACGTATAAAACAACACCCATAAAGTAATGCTTTTCTTTATGTATATATGTGTGTATATATATATATCTCCACATAATTAATACTAAATTAAAATACTTGAAAATTAATAAATAAGTTTTTATTTTGCCCAACTCTTGACATCCTGACTTGCCCACTGGCAAGACAATATGGTTTCTGATTGAAAGCTGCACTTTTTTGTGTGTGTGCAGATGAATTTGATGGCTGCTAAACTGCGTTCCTTAGGCTCTGGTACATTGAATACAGGAAACACTCTTACCCCTTGGCCTTGTCTTTGATCCTGAGCCACTACTCTGTGCTTTTATCCTGTATCTGTCTACTGATGCATAGTAGATACCTCTAAAAAGTTCTTTCATTCTCCATGGAAACAGACTGGTTGTGTTCTCCTTTTACCTCTTTCCTTTATGTCCTGTTGTTCTCTATGCCTTTCCTTCTTCCTGTTCCTTTCAGAAGTCTTCATATGTCTCCCATTCACACAATACAGCTGATAGCAGGTACTACTTCCATCTAGAGCGAAGACCTAAAAATCTTGACTCCTCCCTTGAACTGTAACTAATCAAAGATGGAAGCAAATCATCATTTGGTGTCCTATTCCGTATAGAATATTGCTGCCTCAAAGGAATTTGCTTATGATAAGCAGTGACCTGTTCTGTTTCTGGATGAGACATTATCATCTGATGACACAGAACAGAGAAACATAGGCTCGTCTTACAACTTGCTGTCTGCTACCACTTTCACAGCAATATGGTACTATTCATAGTGTGTTTCCTGTGACTCTGTGGAGCAAGTAGCCATGGTGTAAGTCTCTGCCAAACTGTTAATCACCCTCAAACTAAGAGCTTTTATAAATTTAAAGGATGTACTTTAGGTACACTTACTTGGACCACAGGCTGGCATTAATTTTTTTCTATACTCGTATGTCAAGCTATACTGTTTTCTTGGAATCCAGAATGGCACCAACTTCTTTAGAAAGCTGTTTTTAAAACTGTTTGGTTTGGGTTTTTTTTTAAAGTGACACTTCATGGGCCCTAGATCTTTTGTTCCATACAGCACATTGTGGCGGTTTTCATTCCAGGCATCTTCATGCTGAGTGGACTGACTCAGCAGGTAATAGCTTTTAGGTACAGTACACCATTAGCAAGACAAATAATCCAAGACTCCCTCAAACATAATTAAATAATCTCACCATGTTCCTATGATAACTGAAAGGATACATGGGCATTTTGCTTTGTTAGTCTGATGCAGGTGCTAGTTCTACTTAGCTGAACAGAGTGTCTCCAGGTCTTAACCTCCCTTGGAGCTTTGCTCATTAGGGACAACATCAGGGAGTGCCACTGCTTCTGTTGATAGTCACCACAGAATCCCAGAATAGCCTGGTTTGGAAGGCACCCTGAAAATCATCCAGTTCCAGCCTTTGCTGTGGGCAGGAAAACCCTTCACTGGGTTAGGTTGCTCAAAGCTCCATAGAGCCTGGCCCTGAACACTTCTGGGGATGGGGCATCCACAACTTCTCTGGGCAATCTGTTTCAGTTCCTCACCACCCTCAGTAAAGAATTTTCCCCTAATATCAAATCTAAACCTCCCCTCTCAGTTTGGAGCCATTCTCCCTTGTTTTGTCACCACATGCCCTTGTGAAAAGTCTCTTTCCATTGGTCTTGGATACTCCCTGCAGGTACTGGAAGGCTGCAGTTTGGTCACTCTGAAGCCTTCTCTCTTCCAGGCTTAACAATTCAAATTCTCTTAGCCTTTTCCTGTAGGAGAGGTTCTCCATCCCTCTAATCATCTTGGTAGCCTCTAGACTCACTCTAACAGGTCCCTGTCCTTCCTGTGCTGGGACCCCAGAGCTGGATACTCCAGGTGGGTCTCACCAGAGCAGAGCAGAGGGGCAGAATCCCCTCCCTCCCCTGCTGCCCACGGGGCTCTGGATGCAGCCCAGGACACGTTTGGCTCTCTGGGCTGTGAGTGCCATGGCTGGGTCATGTCCAGCCTCTCACCCACCAGCACCCCCAAGTCCTTCAGGGCAGGGCTGCTCTTGGTCTGTTCATCCCCAGCCTGTGCTGGTACTGGGAGTTGTCCCTACCCAGGTACAGCACCAGCACCTGGCCTTGTTAAACCTCATCAGATTCCCATGGGCCACTTCTCGAGCTTGTCCAAGTCCCCCTGGATGGCATCCCATCCTTCAGGTGTGTCAGCAGCAGCACTCAGCTTGGTGTCATCTGCTAATTTGCTGAGGGTGCACTCGATTCCTTCATCTATGTCATTAATGAAGATATTAAATATCACTGTACAGACCCCTGAGGGACACCACTTGTCACTGATGTCTACTGGGATTCTGAGCCATTGACCATTAACCTCTGGATGTGACTGTTGAACCAATTCCTCATCTACCAAACAGTCTATGCAATCAAATCCGTCTCTCTCCAAATTAGAGACAGCAATGTTGTGGGGCTGTAAAGCCATGTCAAAGGCTTTATGCAAGTGCAGAAAAATGACGTCTGTAGCCATTTCCCATCCACTGATGTAGTCACTCCATCATAGAAAGCCACTATATTGGTCAGGCAAGACTTGCCCTCAGTGAAGCTATGCTGGCTGTCCTGAATCACCTTCCTTGTCCTCCCTGTGACTTAGCACAGCTTCTAGGAGTATACGCTATGATCTTCACAGGCACAGAGGTGAGGCTGACAGGTGGTCAGTAGTTCCTGGGGTCCTCCTCTGTGCTGTTTTTAAAGATGGGAACCATCTTTCCCTGTTTCCAGTCACTTGGTACTTCACCTGAGTGCCCTTACTTTTCAAATACCATGGAGAGTGACTTGTCTGCCTCCTTTGGTTCCCCTCCCTCTTCATCTGGTACCATTCTGCTTTGGAGTTGTTCTAGCCCAACGTACTTCGACTTTACAAGCAAACGTGTGGCTTGTTGGTAATAAAAATAGACTATTGACAGAGGAGCAGAAATGTCGAGGGGATAACCTGAGTCAGAGCCTCTTCTGTCACAGTCATGTCAAGTCATCTCTTCATGCTTCAACTGGTTCTGCAATACATAAATTCAGCTCATACCTGAGGTATCTCTGCACCATCATATCATTAGGTATGTCATGGATGTAGTTTGCTGGTTTAGTCTGCTATGAACTCATTTGCTATGTTTTGCCTCTGGGAGGAAAGATGTCATGCCTTTGGGTCGGCTTAGAAATCCCGTGGAATGATGGAACTTTGTAGGCGTTGCTGAATTTAGATGTCCAGAAAATTATCTTAAAATAAAAAGGCAACTTTGTCTAGCTAGTTTTTGAATTTCCTACTGCTAACTCCTCAACATTATTCTGTGTTGGAAAATAAACGTAGTGCTTCTGGTTTTTCTCCTTCTGGATGATGTGCTCTTCAGAAGTAAGACCTTTGATCCCATAAAACTTCTGGATGGTGTGTTCTTTAGAAATAAAGCCTTTGATCCTGTAAAAGACTGCTGCTGCTGAAACAACTTTACTAACTCAAGAACAGTCTAAATGGCAGAAACTTTTATAAATTATGTCAGATGAGAGGCTATTAGATCTCTTTAATGTCAAATTAATATTGAAATGTTTTCTTGTAGTTTTTTCCTTATTTAAAAATAATTTTGTATCAGTTTCTTTTACTGGTGGAGTAGCCACTACAATGTTGAGAAAGTCTTTGGCTCAGAAAAATAGTCACATGAGATAAAATATAGAATTGTTAGTTTTTGTTGTCTTCCTTCCCCCATCTGTATCCATTTCTCAGCTATTTTAATTCAGGTTTTGTAACTCCGTTCTTCTTCTCATTTGCTCCTTTACCTAGTTTATGGTAGTTTTTCCTGAAACACTGCTAACTAGTATTGTATTCATCTCTCAGAGGAGAATATAAATTCACATGGTTTTTTTTCCTTTTGTTTCTTATTCTTACATCCTTCTTTTCAGTCTATGTAGCCACCAAGAAGACCTATGGGCAGAAGATATTCATAGAATCATAGAATATGCTGAGTTGGAAAGGACCCACAAGGATCATAAAATCCATCTCCTGGCCCTGCACAGCACCATCCCCAAGAGTCACACCATGTGCCTGAGGGCACTGTCCAAACACTTCTTGAGCTCTGTCAGACTTGGTGCTGTGACCACTTCCCCGGGGAGCCTGTTCCAGTGCCCAACCACCCTCTGGGTGAAAAACCNTCTTCCTCTCACAAGGAAGTTGTAACTGCATTGAAGTCTCCGCTCAGTTCTCCAGGCTGAACTGACCCAGTGCCCTCAGCTGCTCCTCATTCGGTTTCCTCTTAAGGCCCTTCATCATTGTGACCCTCCATTGGACACTCTCTAATAGTTTAATATCTTTTTTATGTTGTGGCACCCAAAGCTGCCCCCAGCACTCGAGGTGAGGCGGCCCCAGAGCAGAGCAGAGCAGAGGACAATCCCCTCCCTTGCCCAGCTGGCGATGCTGTGCCTGATGCCCGCAGGACACGCTTGGTGTTTTGTTAGAGGCTTCACAGCAGCTGTGTTTTGCCCATAAAACGGCGTTTCCCCAAGACGTATAGCTTTGGGTTTGGGTGTAGCTTTGACTGTGTCGATATCTGCACTGGAACCCTGTCAGAGCTGCGTGCTGGTGTCGCGATTTGGCCGCGTCCCTTCCGCGCCCCGGAGCCACGAGGCGGCAGCAGCGCCCCGAGGCGCGGCCCTTGCGCCGGGGGAGCGAGGGAGGGCGGAACGCCTCGCCGGTCAGCTGCTGGGCTCGATCGTCTTAAGGGCTTTTTTCCCCTGCTGAAATGATTCTGTGACTCTGGGAAATACGGATGGTCAGGGGGAAAAAAAATGCTGCTGTGGAAAAACTATGTGGGAAAGCAGGTTTTAACTTGTTTAGAACCCTGGTTTCATGGGTTTTGATGAAAAATTTTCAAGAATTCTACTTTTTAACACAGAAAGATGCTGAGAAGCTAGCAGTAGAACACCACTAAAACCTCTGTAATTTTTCTTAATTATTAAATGTGCCACATGGTTTTGTTTGGTTTCTGAAAAACACATAGAGGGGCTGACACAGGTCACTTGTTTCCCCTGTGCCTCCTAGGATCTTGGTGCAGATCCTAGCACAGGTATACATGTCATGTGTTGCTTTTACTCTCTGGAGTTTCTCTTTCCTTGGTACAGAAATGCTGTGTGGGAATACTTAGGATGAATGCCAGAATCTTACAGTGAGTGCCAAAACTGACACAGTTTTGGTTTTTTTTAAGAGACTTGGATTACATTTACTGCTGGTAAAGTGCTATCCCAAGCCCTAGTCTGAGTTATGAAAGCATACTTGAGAGATTATTAGGCCTGGTGCTGGTCCCCTGAGGAGATTAATTTCATTCTTTGTGCAGTGAAATAAAGGCATTGTACAAAGTCCAGCTTGCTGCTGCTTTTGGATCCAATAAATGAAGATATCAGTAACATAACCAATTTCAATTAAACAGTGTGGTGATTGAAAGTCAAAAGAGCTGTAATAAATACTTTCTAATGTAGCAAAATACGATTTCATTTCAGATGCATCTTACACAATTCCATACTACTTTTTCCTCCCTTGTCCTTTTATTTTATTAGTTCTCCAACTATTTGGCAAAAAGCTTTGTGATGCTTATAATACAGACATATTTGTAGTAGTTCATCCCTGAAAAGTCTTTAAGTGTACTATTACAGCCTTAATATTTAT
This sequence comes from Oriolus oriolus, assembly GCA_013400235.1. NCBI lineage: Eukaryota > Metazoa > Chordata > Aves > Passeriformes > Corvidae > Oriolus > Oriolus oriolus. Next base: position 12,508 of record VXBT01011694.1, read on the forward strand.
TAATTTTCTTTTTCGTTTCAGGAAAACTGCAAGAAACTTCAACCAACCTATGTGCAAAGCTGCGAAGACAACTGTGGTAGAGGTAGGGAATTGAAACATAGTAAGCCCTATAACTGGTATAGTCAACATACCCCTTTATTTTATGTGGTATTCTGGAGACCAGGTGGGGGGATTTCAGATAATTGCAGGATTTCAAATCAGGGACAGTGGTCTAACCTCTCTCCTTGGATTGCCTGCTGCTGACACTATGCCTTGCTTTAGTGATTAATTCCTTAGCTGCTGTACGTCTGATCCTGACCAGGACCTCATGTTCACTGTGATCAGCCTTTGAAAGGGAAACAAAGCAAAAGCCCTCCAATTTATTAAATAAAGTAATACGTGGATGAAAGAGGAAAAGAGTAGGCTTAGGCTGTGCTTCAGAAGATTCTTATAAGACTTGATGCAAAACTTCTGGAAAATAAAATCGAGTTCGTAACAACATAGATTAGACAAACCATCGAGCTATCACAGTTGTGGTCTCTAAAATTTAATAAATTACATACATATCAGTCCACAGTGAGATACAGACATTTGGCTATGTCTTGAGAAGGAGGGTGGACTAGCTGATCTAGACGTTTCTTCCAATCTTTTTACCCTTTTTCTCTGTCTGAAATGATAATGTTTAAAAACATGAAGCAGCCTACACTGGAAAAATATTGGTGCCTGGAGAGTTGCTAAGGCTTAGCAATATGTAAAAGATAGACTGCTCTATTAGCTTTTTCTTCACTCTCTGGTAAGTTTTTTATATGCCTAATAAAAGCTATATATGGTTTGGCAGTAAGATCAAGACAAGCTCTTCTAGACTATTTCTATATGGAAGACACTGTTACTTCTTCAGGGTTTTTGGTTTGCTTTGTTTGGGGGTTGGTTTGGGTTTTTGTTTGTTTGTAAGATGTTATTTGGAATATATATTTGTTATATAAGCATCTCTGAATAATACATTTGGGAACTTCAGTTATTTCTTTGTGCCTTACAGAACTATGACAAAAAATACCACGGTATTTGCCACATGACTTACAGTGACAATGCAGCAAAACATTTTCATGTTTTGTTTTCAAGAAAGGTTTCAAGTATTTTTGTATTTAAAAATTAAATAAAGAATCTTTCCTCCTAGACACTTGTCCTTCATAACTTGTTCAGTCTGGCATTTAAAGAATTAAGTAGATCAAAGCCTTCCTACATTCCATCTCATTCTCTCTTTCTGCTCTTCTATCCACGTATGATAAGGTAGAATTTTCTTGTCAGTGAGCAACTGATGCGACATCGTTCTTGCTGTAATTCCACTTATCAGGTGTTAGTAGATCTGCTGTGAACTGTGTCCACTTTGAGTCTTATTGCATTTTCAATACCCTTTATAAAACTGTCAATCTTTTTGCAAGATGGCGTATTAATATTGCTTTACGATTTTGGTTTTTATGGACGAATGAGATGAAGATGCAAAACCACAGATTTAGGATGAATATTTTGAACCATCCTTGGCTTAACTTCTAAATGTCATTCTTTCAAAGTGGAATTCAAAATGTTGTATCTGGGTTTAAGAGTTCAAACACAGGGAAACAGAAGGAAATATCTCAGTATGGTGTCTAGTACATACTCAGTGCTGAGCATTATAAGCTGTCTTAGCTCATCACTAGGGAACTGAGGCAACTAAAAATCTGAGTTTTGCCTGACTCCTTAGTTAATGTTGTTCAAGGCTGAAGAGTGAAATTCTCAATCCCATTTACAGGGAGAAGAAGGTTTTTGTAGGGTAGTAATTCAGGTACTGTCTTGGCAGCAGGGATTTCTAAATTCTGGTGTTTGTTCCCAGCTCTGTTTCTGTTTTTCACTGACTGAACATCTAACTGAATTTAAACAGACAGTTCTAGTCTCTAGGAGTAGGGACTTGAAGCCAACCCTGCTCCTTTTCATCAAAATAGCTACAGGTTAGGCTTGTCGTCAAGTGATTAGCTTGGGTTTTCAAGATTGTAGTTTCCCACTTTCCCAAGATTTACTTCACTTTCTGATCACTGATAAAAATATGTAATGGAATTTGACATAGCAAGATACCAATGAAATCTAAACTACTGGAAATCCAGTCTCAATGTATCTGTGAACTTGGGGAAAATAGGAAGTTAACTGGAAATCAATGACATTTGTTAACTTGTCCGGCTAAGTTAACCTGAGGAGCTGTGAAATCCGACATGCATACACAGAGAAAGACTTTTTTTTCTTTGCTTAATGCTGCTGTTCTCTAGTTTTGGTCTGTGCGGTGTTTTACATACTCTTATCTGAAGTACAGACATACACTGAATATTTGTAACAATTCAGAGGCAGGCAAATTTTGTGGATGTGAAGGATAAGAGAAAAGAAAAGGAGATAAGAGATAAACCCCACTTCTCAAACTCACAGGCTGATAGCTATTGTTTGCTTAAAAATGTTCCTGTATTGTGAGGAGTGAGATTGGCTGTGCATAGAGGTGTCTGAAGAAGAAGTCGGGCTGTACTATTACCTGTTATGTCTGGGACACACAGTGAAGAACTACTTATTTCTAAAATGCCAGATTAAACTATCTGATCTTCAGCCTTGCTTATTTTGAATAGGGAAATGGTCAGAAGTAGCTATTCAGTACTCATTTTGGGATCAGAAATACACTGATTGTAAGCTTCTAATGAAATGCAACAAGTGCTTACTGATCTGGATAATTTTTTTTTAACTGTTGTATGTATCTCTTTTGTTTATCTAAGTGAGAGCAAGTATAACCTGCTAATAAGGTTATTAGGATAATCAGGATAATAAGGATATGGGTTATCTGAGGAACAGATAAAAACCCAACTGTAAAAACCCAACTGGGCCAAGTCCAGTGGAATTTCTACTTTAATTTGAAGGTGACCCATTATTAAAGGTCAAAAAAATATTTTCAACTGAATTGCATGATTCCTGTTATTTGGAAGTTAACCTTTGCAGAGGCAAATGCTAAATAATTTTGGCAGCATCAGTTAGTTTGGCTTTATCTATATATGAAAGCAAATGATGCAGAGAGTTCGTGTGCTTCTCACTTCAGCTTGCAGAACTTGCAGAAGTTAAGCATACAGTCAGACCTATAGCTTTGTTTGAACCTGAGCTCTCATGCACACACTCAGCCTGAGGCTTTCAGGGTTTTTTTTCAGATCTATAAATGCTTTCCTGCCCCTGTTGCAAAGATGGGAGAGTTGAGAAATTGGATGGTATAAAAGAAACTCTATGATCAGAAGTTATGTACAAGCCACCAGCCCTTGTAAAAGTTGAAAGGAAGAGCATGGCTTGTGAAGAAACTTGAGAGGCTGTGTGGTGTTATAGATGTGGCAACACTTCCAACACTGTTGAATGAAGGTCATGCTGAACTGAGGAGGTGTCACTGCTGTCAGGATCCTCAACAGAGCTGTTGAATTATGTGATGGGAAATGCACTGCGAGGCAGCTTGGAGTTGCAGGGAGGCCTCTTGGATGTGTGCCTAGACTCCTAGGGCAAGGGCTGTGTTAACAGGGTGCTTCTGGCCATGTGCATCTCCCTGTAGAGACCCCTCTGAGCAGAGCCCCACCAGGGCTTTTGGTCATGACACCTCTTTTTTGTAGGGAACTGGGACTACCCAAAACCACAGGAGAAAACATGGTGTAACCTTGCCAGATGTGGGTGTCATGACAGCATGGAGAAGGGTGATACAGGCTCAGGCTCTTGCTTTCTGCCACAGAAGAGTAGAGAAACATCTGTAAATGTCCCAAATGACCCTGAGCTCTTATCTGCTTTCTTGTTATTCTCTGCTGTGAGACCTACTGAATATTTGTCCCTGATGAAGTGCTTTGAAATCTCAGCCATTGCCACAGTGAAAGTGTTTGGTAGTTGTCGGCGATTGAAACGGACCCAGCCTGGCAGGGAAAACTGAATCTTCTTTATTGAAAGAACAAGCTGATTTTATACACTCACATGACTTATCACACATTGCCATGTCACCAGCACACCCTCTGAATGTCTCTGTATTGGGTGACCCGCCTGTCAGCTCTTGGCAGGCTCCTCCCCTAGGGTCAGGGGGAGGCCGGCTTCTTTGTGCTACCATGTGCTTCTGCAGGCACATCCCATAGCCTGCAGCCCAACTCCATTTTATCTCCCCCACAGGTAGTGGTAATGGTCAATAGGTTTAGAAATATTTATTGACTGGCTGTTTGAATATCCAGTTTGAATAATTTTCTTGTTCAGGTCGCAGAAGACGGCTAAATATATCTCCTTGGGTAAATAACATTTACACCTCAAATAATATCAGGGGAGGGAAAAAAAGAGAGTGTACTTTCTCATAAAAATGCATTAAATAAAAATCATTAAGCCCTGCATTTTATCTCTGGTTGCCTAGTAACAACACAGCCACATCAGTGAGCACCATTTTCTCAGGTACAATGAACTGCGTGGCACTAAGGGACAGAATCAGACTGAAATAAGCTATTTGTATCCTGTTATCTGTGCTAAATCATGGCATTTGGTTTTATTGAGGAAACTGGAAATGAACCTTCTTTTTGTGTGTGTGTCTATTCCTTCAAATGCTTTAACAATGGCAAAACTTTCCTCACGTGCACAGCTCTGTTCTGAGGAATTCTTCAAGTTTTTTGCACAGTGACAGTTTACTATAAAAAGCCTGTAAGTACCACTTTAAAGTAGAACAATAATCTAATAGAATCTTTTTTGTCACCTGGATGCCCCAGCCATGGAACTCAAAACTGAACCCTGGCAGAGGATGGCTTTGGGATGGGCACAGACTTTACATTCGTGGGTGTTTCTGTGAAACCACAGATCAGGATGAAAGATGTAGAATTAAGGTCCTGCTGTGCAAATGCTGTAACCACTGAGCTTTTGTTGCTATAGCCTTTTTTGATATTATTTAATTGCTCAATGATGAGTCCGTGTGTGCTCAGGCAGTGCTTATGAGGGAACGTCCCATGGATCTGCAGTGGGGGAAAGGCTTTGTTTGAGAATCCCATTTGCCACAGGATGGACACTGGGCTTCTTAGTGCTGACACATTACCGGCTGCTTTTGGCACAAGTGGCAGTAGAATTCTAGTTTCCATAATATGCTTGTGTAATAAATTATATATATATGTGTATACGTCTGTTATAAGTATAGAAATAGTTGCATCTTGAACATGTAGGTGGTTGGTCAGGGCTTTTGGCTGTGAAAGTGTATTTACGTGCCTAGGCCTTGGCTAAATCCTGAGTCAGAGATGCCTGTGGATCTGAATTTAGATAACCCAAATATAGTGTATAGACATTACAATAACCTTTCCCAGAGGAACCTTAGTTGAAGGATTTGAGTGAACACTTGTGGGAGAGCAGCTTTGAAATGCATGCTCATGATCCTTAGAAAGTATACAAGGGAAAACAGCAAAATATGAGGAATGTCTCTTAGGAAGACTGATTACATAAGCTCAAAGACTTGGATTCATGAAGCCTTCCAGGAGGCAGAGGGAAGAAGTAATGAAGTTAGGGAAAGACTGTGTTAATGAGTTTGAGAATAAAATTTTCCAACATGGAGAAAGTACTGGAAGAGCAGTAGGAGTTTGACCTTGATCATAATCATTGTAATCTCAAAAACAGAAAAAAAAAAACATGATAGAAAGAGAGTGCTAAGGTCAGACATCTGAGGCTAAGCATTACAAAGCCAAAACAAACCAAAAAGTTTAAGCTTCGAAGAAATATCCAGCCCAGTACAAAAAAAAAGACTACTTGAAAGTAGCAAGAAATAGTTTTAAGAGTACATGCATAGTGGACTAGGAGACCAAGGATACTTCACTGGTCAATGAAGTGAGTAAAATTGTCGATGTAGATTACAATGAAGGCTGAAGTGTTTAATGCCTTTTCTCTTTCAGTATTGAGCAAAGTTAACAACCAGTTTGGTGGCTATAATGATGCCAGTGATAGAAAGTTAAAGAGCAAGTCAGAGTAGGATTGGAATTGAAATTCAGGGACTGCTGGTGTTGTTTTGGAAAAGCAGCTCCTAGAAATGATTGCACACCATTGCCACAGCAATTTTAGTTTGCCAAAAAAATCTCACCCTCAGACTTTAATACTCTTTTGTTGGTTTTATTTTCCTTCATTGTATTTGATTCCTTGCTTCTGTGTGTGCATGTCCTTATTAAAAACAGAACAGAAAAACAAAACTTTTGTACAGCTGCTGTGCTGACCATCTTAGAATGATTAGAGAAGTACTGGAATATAAGTAGTACT
>VXBT01011694.1:18789-41024 GCA_013400235.1 Oriolus oriolus
GAATATAAGTAGTACTGGGCTAGAAGGCAGTTCATATACTAGTTCTTGCTACATTTAGTTAACATGCTTCTGATTCATGGTATGATTCTTTGGGTGCCCTCTGCAGGATCAGGAGTTGCACTTGATAATCCTGAAGGGTCCTTTCCAAAACAGCATGTTCTATTCTGTGATTCTTTCTATTCTGTGATTTTCAGGGGAATAAACTTCTTTAATAGTTAATTTTGCTATGTGGGGTTTGTTGATATTTTTTGTTTGGTTGGTGTTTTTTGTTGTTTTTTTTTTTTCCTACTGTTGTTCTTTTATTTCCTGGTTGTTTTTTTTCTCTAAAGTGGATTTTCTTTTATATATAGCATCTAATTAAATGGCTTCAGATTGGCACTTCGTTGCTCAAGTAGTGAATATTAAGTAGTTAAAATTCATAGCGGATCAAATTGTTGGTGACTGCTGTTCAGGTAGTTTTACTACTCAAAGTGCTGGAAGGTTCAAATTTGTTGTCTCTTATACTTTATTCCTTTCTAGATGATACTTTTTTGGATGTGTATCATGAGTTTTCTCAGCATTCAGCTTCAGAAGTTCATTGCAGATGTGAATATAATCTTCAACAAAAAAAAAATTCTTTTGTCCTTGTCACATATGTTAAGAACAAATATGACATTCAAAAAGAACAAGAAAAAGCAAGCTTGTGGTGAGAAGCTAGATCAGTAGATACTGCCGATTGCCAGGAAGTCAGTGTGCTGGAGAAACTGATGGAAAGCCTCTGCTTCTAAAGCTAAATTTTGAGGGTTTATCATAACATTTTGTAGAAAGCCTCATAGACTGTGCATTTGAAGTATATTTCACTAACTACTCATGTCTTCTATCATGAGAATTTGAAAATTAATAGGATTTACAATACTATAAATTTAACTTTTCAGCTCTGCTTTGTGTGTAAGATGTGTAAATCAATCAACTTACCTGTCATTGCATTTAAAATCATGCATTATTATAGCACTGAAAAGATGGGAGAATTTTAGGCATGATTCAAGGAATCTGCAAGCATATATCCTGGTGTCTTAAAGCATTAATTTGTTTTCTCTGCTGTTAACATCTCTGATGGAGATTTCTAGTATAGAATGAGAAAGATTTGATATCCAAACTGAAAACCTTGTGAAAAATTGCCTTCTGACATGAAGCAAGGGCATTTTTTCAGGTGGTCAAAATACTGAGATTTGAAAAGCTGCAGCCTCATAACTTTTGCTGCAGTGAAAATCTTTGAGTAATTGAATCAGTAGCTCAGATTTTAGCAGCATCCTTTTAGGTCTTGCAGCATCCCTCCCCTGCAAATGCTATTGAATTACTCAGTAAAAAAAGTGAATACTTAAAGAGAAGTAATGGGTTGAGGTACCAAGACTGACTTGACTGAAATCATGCTGATTTTTCAGGCTGCAGAAAATGGTAAAAGAATTAACAAGGACAACAGAGTAGTTTTCCATTTCTGTGTCCCAAAAAGTTGCCTAGTCTTCCTTTTTTTTTTCTTCCTCCCCAAATTCTGTTCTAGAGAACTTGCACTCACAGTGTCCAGTGTGTGGAAATGCACTCCCATTTATATTCCCATGAATTAGATACTAAGATCCTTAGTTTGCCACTTCTGATTGATCTGGAGAAAGCAATAACTAAACAAATCTTAATACAACTACATGTTTGAATGGGTGTTCCTGGGTTTTCTATTATAGAGAAACAAGCACACCTCTCCTTTTTGTTAACCTTTGGAATAAGTCACATGTATTTTATCAGTTTTCTTCTTATTGTTGAAAGAAGTGAAAGGCAAAGACATGAGCAGATTACCTCAGCTGACTGGAGCATGGTGCTGGTAATGCCAAAGCTGTGGCTTTGACCCCATACAGATCACTCAGTTAAGAGTTGCACTCCATGATTTTTGTGGGTCCCTTCTGAGTCAGATGATTCTGTGAAATAATCTGACTAGAATAGGGGAGGTATGTAGCCAATTGGCTGTGTAAGCAGTGGGATAAGGAGCACTCGTGCTAACGACAGTATTTCACCATTTCTAGTGAAATCAGAATTTTCTCATTAGGCTATGATAAGCAGAAAATTCTATTTTTACAGTTTGAAGGACTGATTTAAATGTTTCTGGCGGCTTCAAATAATAATTTTTGTTCTGTAAAGCACTTTATTCTTGGGTTTTTATTTCCATGTGTGTCTAGTGCGCTCGTTTCCAGGTAGCTTTTAGGAAGGATAATGATTAAGTGCAAGAAAACTTTAATTCCTCTTATGATTTGTTACTGACAGTCTCCTTATACCCACACTTCTGTGGCCTGTTGAAAGTGTCTAAGCCACATCAATTGTTTTCTTTCTTTCAAACTTTTCCTTGAAAAGTAGCCTGACTACCTCCTTCCTCAAAACTGTGGAGAAGTTTATTTATCTTGAGTATTTTAGGGGCTTGGGATATCTGCCATAATTCTGAAGGTGAAATGGACCACACTAACTTCTTGTTGAGAAACAAAGTGGTAGCACGTCAAGTAGTTTTCAGAAATCTTTTTAAATTACCACTGTCTGTAATGAACATCTGACATAAGAACGAATAGATGTATGCACAGAACATGCCGTTTTGGGATGAAGTTACCTTTTTGTTACCTTTATTGAAATACCTGCAGGGTTTCTTTTTCTTACCAGAGAGAACCAGCAACATAAACTATGTTGCTGTTGGCTATAAACCAGCTGCTAATACATTGTCTTACTGGAATTACATTGCTGTATATCTTCTGCTGAGCATGCTCTGGTCTGATCCTCAGTTAGAGACATTCCTTGAACCTGAGGGTGCTTTAGTTGCACTTAAATAGACTGCAAAATCACCTTCTTGGATAGTGCAATTAAATCTCTGATTTATTTTTATACTTTTATTTTACTTTTCTACTTCTCCCTTCAGTATATAAATCCCATTTAGTTCATTTTTGACAGTAAAGCTTAAATTTATCTCCTGACCTTTAAGTTACATTTCTTGGAATGTGTAGGATATGAGAGCTCTTTTAGTCTCTTTTCATTTGTCATTTCTCTGATGTGAGTAAGAAAATAAAATCTTTTGTTGTGATTATGATTGGGGTTTTTTGGAGGTTCAATTATTGCTGGTAAAATGTCAATAGCTTTAATGAAAAATTCAGTTATTTATTTTTACTTTCTTATAAGTTCAAAGGCTTTCATTCTAGAGTAATTTGAAAGTAAGTAACAAAGTACAGCAATAATGTATTTAAAGCAACATATGTTTTGTTTGCAAAAATGTTAAGTTATATTCCAGTGGAGTTAATATTGTTAGCAGCTGTTCTGTTCTGGAGTGGAAGTATTCGGGATGTGGTCAGTCCCCTTATTTGGCAGAGTACAGATTAAACAGGTTCTTCTACTATGAACTAGCCCTTAGCCAATGAAGACCATATTCACTGATTGTGGGTTTTGTTTGTTATCTTCTGGCTCTTCTCCCATTATTTAATTCTATGATTGAAAAATAATTACATCATGCAATCTAAAAAATATTTTCCAAAATCGCTGTCTCCAGATGTGAGAGGATGATTTTGTATATATCCCACATGAATGGTTATGTTTTATTTTTTGCTAAGAACCTAGGTATTGAATACAAATTAGGTGCTTTATCACCTCATTTCATCAAGAAAGCACAAATCACAAAATGTGATCACAGCCAGCAGGAGTTCACTGATGACTTACATCAGAGCAACCACAGGGTTTCGGAAGGAATCACTCCTTAGGTGTGCTTGCTGCAGGAGTCTGGTGTGATTGGTAATGCTGGGACTGCTAGACTGCTGGATCTTAAAGTGCTCTCTCATGCTTTCAATTCAGGTAATTTTACCATGAAATAACAGTGTAAAAGCCAAAGGAATGAATTTAAGAAGATAAGAGAGCAGCTATCTTCACTTTCACTTTTCGGTAGATACAGAGTTATATAGACATACTAGTGCAAGTCATCAAACAAGCAAGCCCATCAGTTTAATGGAAGAACTTTGAGAAATGTCAGTATCTTCAGACTTTGAACGTGTTCTTGAAACTAAGACTATTATGTATCCTCGTTGTGCTAATATGTGACTAGCTTAAAAATTTCTGAAGTGTAGTTCTATGTGTCTGGGAGAACCTCTTCAGAGAGTGGTGGTTAAATTTTTCATATTCTTCCATGCGTGCACACAGCTTTACTTATACATAGCCTTTGCAGGTAATCAGGTAAGCTTCCTCTTTTCTTTGTGGTGTTTATCCTGGAGCTGCTGTGTGTGACTACCTAGAGCAGGTAATTTGGTGCTGTTTTCTTCTCTGCTGTCAGCAGTGCAGCATGGAGGAAGATGTCAAATGCGTGGAACGGGAAGGGGCCATTGGAGGAAACAGGCAGCAGGTGTGGAGAAGTGTGAGAGGAGATTAAGCCTGAGGCAGCTACAAGTGGAGGTGGTAACTGAGGAGATTTAGAACAGAGAAAACAAAGGTGAATTGAGTATATTCTAGCTGGGGCTCCTGATTTGGGAGGATCTGTAGCCACATGACAAAAATGTAGGAGATTTATGTCAGTTTTGCTTCCCTAATGATAAGATACGACATACTGGCAACAGATCTCACTGTTTTTCCCTGTGGTGTTTACAGAGGATAACAGTCTACTAGAAAGAAGGAAAACACATAAAAGTACATAGGATCTTCAACAGCATGGAACAGACAAATAAAGAACTGCTGTGTGCTGTTCCTGTATGGCACAGAAAAGGGAGCACACAGTGAGATTACAAGAGGTAATAAGAAATGTTTTTCATAGTAGTTAAAGTTAAGAAATGCCTCAGTAGGGTCTTTTGGGCTCTGAGAAGAACATTAGTTCCTCGCTCATCAGAAGCTATGAAGAAGGTGGTTTATGTCCAGTCTCTGACTGAGGCCATCCCGCAGCTGGCACTTGCTAGCAGCTGGGAGAAGATAATCAGAAGTACCACACTGTCTTTTAAGATCCTGTTGCTAAGAAGATGGGCTACTTGGCTAACTGGACCTTCAGTGTGACCCAGACCTGGCTCATTATGTGAAAGGTTCTCTAACAAATATGAACTTCACAGGTTTTTACTGTTCCCTACCCCTCAGTATGCTTATGAAAACATTTATTTGAAGTCTGATGTGAGCGTAATGCTGTAATTATTGACCAAGATGTGCCTTTATCAGGCTATTTGGTAGTTGCTTGATTTTAAAGATATAAACCTCTCTTTTTCAGGATGGATATTGACTGGCTGTCATTCCCTTACTGTAGAATTTTGACAGGAGTAGAAATTTCATGGTCTGTCTGATCTTAGAAAAGGAAGGAATTGAATTCAGAATATCCTCTGTTTCATCTCCCTTTGTGCAGGCAGAACTCAGTAACCTGCTTTGCTTTTTTCTATAGTTCAGTAAGTTTGTATAGTGTATTCTTAATTTCTAAGGAGTTGTTTTCAGAGTGTATTTCACAGTGTTAAAATATCAAAGCTTTTTGTGAAATTCAGTCTAAACAATTAATATTGACTTTTTTTGCCCTCTTGTTTGTCATTAACTATCATGAATGGTTGATCTTGAATGCAGACACATAAAATATATTCTTATAGCCTTTATTATGTATTTTAAGGTTTTTTTAATTTTATGATTTTATCAATGTTACAATGAATTTTGCGGCGACATCCTGACTCTTCCAGTAGTGAACTGAAGAAGTGTACTGATGAGTTTGTCTTAAGCATCTAAGACACTAAATTTTACTTCATTCCTATTGTTGTTTTGGACATTTAATCAATTGTAATGTTTTATTTTACTAATGTTCTGCTAGGATTGGTCATTATTTCAGTTTGAATAACTGAAGTGAATGAAGATAATTAAGGTAGTGATAGAGAGATTTAATAAAGTTAGTGTAAAAATAAGCTACTTAAAAATGCATAGGTTTGTTAGGGTCTGATTCTCCCTCCATCTCTGTCTTTCTTTCATATGCACATGTTTTTGATTTTTTTTCTGTAATAAGGAATTATATTGTAATCTCTGTTCTATGAAAATGTTTTATGCTTAGTTTTATAAAAACTGAGATTTAAAACTAAACCACCTGAAAAAATTTAACAAATCATAAAGTACCTATTTAGGCTGCAGAAATAGATAGATGGAACATACTCAAAACAAAGGCCTTTTTATTTTTGAGTGTTTTGGCATGAATAGTTTGTCATTGCCATTTCCTTACCAATTTTTGGTCAGGAACCAGAGTTTTTTATTTTTCTTACTAGAAGTCCATAATTATCAAGGCTCCCTCTTTCTCTCTGGAAGCCTTCAGAAATCCTGAAATAAAACTAGAAGAGTAGCTGAATTTCTGTAAGGAAAAGGAATTCAGATGGCTTTAAAGAGGAAAAGTAGATGTAAATTAGAGAAGGAAGTGATATTGTGAAGCAAATGACCACTGCTTTTGTGAGTGCTGATATCAAAAGGAATGGCAGAAGGCTCTTGTGAATCATACTGGAGGACAGCTTTTATGTTCTGGGTGTACTTACAGATAAACCAGTGTTCAGAAAGGACTGAATTCGTTCATCCTCCTTCCATTGCCAGCAATCAGAGAAGATTTGCAAGAACACTATCCCCAGGAAGAGACTTCCAGTACCGTGAAACTCTTGGAACAATGAAAGGATTTTTGAATCGGGGATCAGAGCATTCCCAGAAGAGGGAAGTCAGCTGTCGTAGTCTCATGAAGTTACTTTTTAGCTCTGCTGGTATATCAAAGATGTAAATGTTTTCTGTCTTTTCGCACATTGATGAAATGAAGATTTAAGATTAATGCGTGTGATCAAGGCAATCTAAAAAGTACCAAAGGATTTTGATTTTCTAATTACAAAGAGTACAGGAGGTGGTCTGCCCTGATTAGTTCCCTCTCTATGCTTTGCCAGACTTGGTGTCTCCCTGGTGGGATGACACATAATGATTTTTGATGTTTACAAAGATTCTTCTGTACGTTACAAAATAAAGCCTGAGGCAGGGTGAGTACAGAAAAGAAAGAACAGAAGCATAGGTAGGATGAGAGCAGAGCAGGAGAAAAACTCACACACATCCTTTGAATTATTAATATGGATGCACTCCTGCCTTTTTCCTTGAGGCTTTGGCTACAGAGGTGTTACAGAGCCGACTCATAGAGAAATATGAAGCCTGAAAGGGAAGTGAATACGCCCAGTGATGGGACTATTAAATTTGCAGTATCGTTCTTATCTAGGAAGATACTTGGGCAATGCCTTGAGGTGGCCACAGGCACTGAGGTGCTGATTCCCGCAGCCATCAGATTTCTAGGTGTCACTTCAGCTGGCACAGCTTCATCATTGGCAGTGCTGATGGCAGGCAGCCCATGCATGGTGCCTCATCATCGGGTTCCCTGGGAGAGAGAGCTGGAGCACTCAGACGGTGTTTGTGCTTCCCCAGCGTGAATTCTCCCTTTTCCATGTAAACGTGCTGATTATTTCACTTGCAAAACTGGAAGAGTTAATTTTTCATACATCACATGCAAATTCTTAATCCCTTTTCAAAATTCCTCTTTACTGCTGTGGAGATATTTGAACGTATTTAATTTTAGTTACATTTGATGCTTATTCCACATAATGGTAGAACATGGAAAGGTATTCCAGTCATTGGGGTTCCTTAGGCTTATCTAAAATCTCTAGGACAAAATACAGTTTGCAGTGTTATGTTCATTTAGGATAATGTTTGGAAATAATAGAGGAAAAGCCATCAGGATGACTGCTGTGTCCCAAGAGACAAAATACAAACCAATTAGCAGAATGGCGTGACTGATAACAAAATCCAACAATTTATTGTTGGATGAATAATTTATTCTGTGTATTCTATGGGGGGGAGAGACTCAGTGTGTCAAGTTTTCTGACAGCATAATTCTGTTGGAGTTTGTTGAATTGTGCCAAGATTTTGGTTTTATAATCTCAGCTGCTGCAGCAAATAAATGTAGTTATTCTGTGAGAAAGTTCAAATCAGGAGCAATTAGTATTCCCCAGGCCTAGTTTTCCATCTGATAAGTGAAGACAAATTTAATTAGAAAGGGTGAATCTGGGAATTCTGCTGGTAGCTGATCATCTGCTTGCCTATTGCTTCACTGGAAAGCCTTGTCTCCTGCTTTTCCTCTCTTTTTAGCGCGTTCTGGCAGTAGTCACTGCACCAAAAATGCATTGTGCTTCAGGAGTTTTTCATTTTACCCCATCTTTGACTTGGTCTCCATATTAATCTCAAAATGTGTGTGTAAAATAAGAAACTTCAAGCGAGATGGATGAAACAGTAGCATTTTTTCGTGAATACCCAAGTCAGAATTTTCAAGATACTGATTTGATTGTCTTCTCCTTCTCTTCGATAAGGGCTTTCTAGATGTGGGGCTCTGCTCTCCAGGAACTTTAAGGCTGATGTTGCTGTAGCTGTTCTTGCCTCTTGCTTAGGATGCTTGCATTGCAGATTTCACAGCACATTCTTTTTGTCTCTTTAACCCAGGGCTTTTTTTAGGGATCATCTGAACCTGATCCTGTGATCTTTAGTTTTTTAATTTTTCTTCTCCCTCTCCTGCTTTTAGTGTGGTCGTTTTCTTTGTTTGTTTACTGTCACAATTCAAGGCACAGTAGGAAGGTAACTGTCTATCAGATGTACTATAGATTTTAGTATTGATCATATTGTGCAGTAGGATGTCAAATTGAGTTTTAAACTCTTTAATGTTGCTTCACTGGTGATAGCTGTTAAGAGATTTACCCTCACCATACCCCGGGTCTTGTTTTGGGATCATTAGTATTTGGACATCCCTAAGCGTTTAATGAATTCCTGGTGATAAAGCATTTTGGAAACTTTCTTTCAATCTTTGAGTACATTGTTATGTCCTGTGTAGTCGATTGTTGTCTGTTGCTCTAACATTACATGTTCTCCTTGTGGCTGGATGCCACTGCAAGCAACACTAACATTAGTGTCTGTTTTGTGGCAGAGTGAGATGTGCTCTGTGTGCCTCAGACTTGTCAGGGAAAGCACCAGCCATGGCTGAGGGTCTGTGCTGCAGGTACCTGTCTGTAACAGGGTCTCTAACTAGACCACCCCCAACACAGACATAGAAGGAAGCAAACCCCTATTGTCTGTGGTGCTCCAGGGAGGTGACATTTCAAATCTGCTGTGTGTGGATGAGTGTCATTTTGTGCTGGATCTCTGTTTCACTAACTGTAAAGACTTCTAGAGCTTCATCTTGCATCTTCTTTCTTGTAATCCATTATTACAGTTGATATGTTTTCTATTTTATTTTTGAGTACACTGTGGAAAACCTTTGATCCCGCTTCTGTGTTTGTAGCCTCTAAATTCATACTTCTGCATTATATTTTGATATTTTTTTACTAGCATATTGTTTTCCTCTGTTTGGGCAGAAATTATTT
This sequence comes from Oriolus oriolus, assembly GCA_013400235.1. NCBI lineage: Eukaryota > Metazoa > Chordata > Aves > Passeriformes > Corvidae > Oriolus > Oriolus oriolus. The sequence continues at coordinate 28,194 of VXBT01011694.1, forward strand.
GTAGGTACAAACAACTCCGATGTAACTGTGCGTAGTATATTTCTTCAAGTTGGCCATAGAGATGGGCCTGTTAAAACATAAATTACCTTCAATTTGTATGAAGAAATATGCTTTGAAAGAAGAGGACAGATAAGCATCAAAGTTAACCTTTTTTAAAGACTATATCTATTTTGTCCCTTGCCTTAGTTTTCTTGATGTGATCTGCTGTATATTTAATATTTCATTTCAAAACTTGATTGGTAATAAAACCTCTCATTGAATATTTTTTTCTAAATATTTTCACTTTTCTTTTTCACTCTGCAGGTAGAAGAAATTGTTGATATAGGAGCATTTGCCCCAGAAGACATTCATGTTCCCAAAATCTATGTTGATCGTCTGTTACAAGGAGAGAAGTTTGAGAAGAGAATTGAAGTATGTAGCTGAGCTTCTCAGTCACAACATATTTCAGCTTGGGGTGTATTTAAAATTTTCATGGTATTTACTCTAGCCACCAAGTCTTAGCACTGAGAAAATAGTGTAAGAAGGACCCATCAAGTTTTGCTAAAAACTGGAGCTTAGGTGGGTACTTACATAGTTAGGTGGGGGCCTGAGGACTGAGCCTTCTTTCTTACACCTCAGCCTCTATGGTTAAGTCCCTGAATAATTTAGAGCAACTGCCTGTAGCCCTGGATGACTTTACTGCAGTTGAAAATCTAGTCAAAAATGCTACTTCATTCTCCTTCCCTCTCTCAGTTCACCTTCTGTAGACACAGCAAGGGGAACACCTACACAAGGAACTGACTTTGAAAAGTAGCTACTTTCTTTTCCACTGGAGAGCTTTTGATGTGGGCAGGTAGGGCCAGCCTCAGTCCCTTTCGTGCCTTGTATTGAATTATGTTATGTTGCAAAGGTCCTGGAAACCTTTCTTCCCTTTTCTTTAATCAGGAACTTTTTTAGCTGGTGGCCTTTCTGGTCTGAATAAAATATGTCAATAGCTATTAAAATTGCAGCAATAATATTCCACCACCAAAAACATCCAAGAAAATTATGATTATGTAATTGTTCTTTGTTGTTTCTGTGGCTTTGCTACACTCAGGCTATGTCCCTATATTCATTTTGGTGATGTGACAATGCTTTTAAAGTGAAATTGAAAGTTCTGTATTTCTTCTGTGTCTTCGTACTCTGGAGGTGGAAATTATTCAAAATGTCGTCAGAAAAGCTGGTAGAAGGGAAGATATGTGACACAAGGAAAAAAAATCTGTGAGAGAAAAAGTGCAGACAGGAATTGTAATAATTAAACTTTTGTTATTAAAATCAAGTTACAAAGTCCTAGAAAGTCGTACAAGGCCTTTTCTCTGAGCCTTCTCTTTTGTGAATGCTAAGGTTAAGAAGCTTTTTTTTTAATTCCATCTGTTCATTCTGCAAAAGCATATTGCATGTTGTTGAGTAATTGACTGCAAACAGATGTGTCAAACCTTTTTTTTTTTCCTCTGGTTATGTTAGGTTAGATTGCAATTAATGGCCCCTTTTCTTCTCCTGAATGGCTGCATTATCTCCCAGAAAAGCTTTTTACCCTTTATGACAGAAATCTTTTTTTCATTTATTAAACTATTGCTTCTACCGCGTCTTGGCTGCATAAGTGAATACCTGTTTAGTCAATACCTACCGAATACCTGGTGAATACCTACCCAGTCGTCTGCCCCCTTCCCTATATGCTTTAGAAAAAAAGTGGGACAGGGGTGAGGGAGAAAGCTACTATAAACTGCCAAGCAAAATTGTAACAGAGATTAATTTCAATTATGCAGTCTTGTAATTCTGGCAGTGGCACCTCTCATTACCAGAGGCATAGGAAGGAAATGGCAGATTTATTTACTCTTCCGTTAAATTTTATGTATGAACTGGCTGTACACAGAAAAGCCCTGAGTATGATAAGTGGTGAAAGAAGATGAGGAATATAAGAAATAAAGAGAAGCTAGTCTGTCATAATTTTTACTGGCTTTAAATAGCAGTTCCTGCCTAATATGGCTCAGAAGTGGTCTCTATAGCACCAGCTATAATTTCTATCCAACCTTCTCTTTACTGTGTAGAAACCTTCTGTAATTGTTCTTACTTTATCCATAATCTGCAAGTGAAGCAATTCTAGGGAAAATAGCCAAGGCATAAAAAGGAAGTTGATGGGAAATTCAAGAGGATTGATACTGACTGTTTCTGACTGCCTAAGGGGAAAGTGACTCTGCAAAAATTCTTTTGTGGTGGTGAAAAGTAACAGGATAATTTTTTCTGACGTGTTAATTGTAGCCTGAAGTAGGAGAGAATATGAAGACATATGGGGGTGCAGGACATGATGTTGCCCAGAGGAATTTTATATGCATAGGAGAAATGTGAAAGAACATAACCTATGTAGACAATAATTCAAAAGAAAGATGTTACAAACTTATTGAATGTCATGGCCTTTTCACCTATGTGTGATTTACAAAACATCAACTTCAGATGAGAAAATTTCAGGAAACAACTTCTTGGCGGTGTGCAAGATTATAGAGATTTATGTTTGAAAACTTTGTTTCTTAGCTCCAAGTATCTTTAGATGAATGGCATTTGTCTGTCTCATCCTTATAAATCTAGAATAGCTCATTGAATTGAATGAATGCAGAAAGAGAGCAGTATTTGTATTTTTGGCTGACATTTTACGCATCTATTTAGGTATCTCTGGGGTAATGAATCTCAGACTTGCTAGTATTTGCACTAATGCTTGGTGCCTTCTTTACCACCTCTCTATGTATCAGGCTTGGCAATACAGATGAAGAAATAATATTTTTCTCTGTCACTGGCGATATTTGATGACTCCATTGGCTTAGATAAGCTTGGATGCATAAAATAAAAGGTCGTTTTTTGTAGAAGGTGAATAAATAACTTTATTCTTAGAGGAAGTATCTCAATGCAATCACAAATCAGGCTTTTGTGTCTTGAGAAGCAAGAATCTGGATTCTAATCTTTACTTATGATTACTTCTTATTTTGCAGCGCTTATCAATCCGAAAGCCTGAAGGCTCAAAAGCCCAGCAAAAAAAAGGAGACAATGTGAGGGAGAGGATCATCAAACGGGCTGCTTTAGAGTTTGAGGATGGCATGTATGGTATCCTTCAGCAGTGCTGTAGGTTAAAGTGATTGCTGACTAGAATAACAAACCCAAATGATTTCTTTAGAACAGGTTGATTAACGTGCTCATTGTCTTTACCATACCCTGGGATTCTCTCATTTTATTAATACCCAATTGAAATAGAAAGGATGCTAAGACATAAAATATGTGGAGTTTTTACTTCTGGTGGTTTTTTAGTAGTTCAATGTGTCGCAAGAATTTCTTGAAAAACTTGGAAAAGAAGCTTTATTTGCACTGTTGGGTTTTTTTTCTCTTGTAAAGGATTTGACAGAATGCAATTAGACAGTCCAAATGGCAAAATAATTCATTACAAATATGAGTGACAAAAAAACCAAAAGTGCTTGTGAAGGGAACAGTTCCAATCAACTCATAGTACAATAGTAATTTTTAAAAATTTACTAGTTTTGCAAAAAGTGTTTGTGCCTTAACCACTTCTTTTCAGCTAATCTGGGTATTGGAATCCCACTGCTGGCCAGTAATTTCATCAGTCCAGACATAACTGTTCACTTGCAGAGTGAAAATGGAGTCCTGGGTTTGGTAAGAATGTATCTTGGTCAGTTGTTATAGTGTTTGTATTTTACTGTGGCTGTGTTTTATTTCCTGGCCACCTCCGACTTGAGTATTATATTACTCAAAAATCATGTTCAAACATATGCTATATTACATCACCATAAAATTCTCATTGTGCTGCAGGGAAGTTTTTTAGGAAATGCTCTTTTTATGATTATGGTGCTACTTTGCTAAGGATGTCCTTAAGTATGTGTTTTTCTGGACTCAGAACCATCAGGAGTTTGCAAGACTGAGCATTGTAAACCTTATCAAACATAATTTTAAATAAAACCTTAAGTGAATATTATTTTTACTGTCTTTACTGTCATATGGCTTTATGAAGTTGCAGTTATGACCTTTTTCTGAAAAATATCTGTCATTTTGGTTAAGAACAAAAAAAAAACCCAAATCAAACAAACCTCTTACTTCATGGCTGTTTAGTAATTCTAACATCCTTGAACAATATGTCCATCAGCCCTGATATGTTACTTGATGTCAATCGTGGCTTGTAATGTCAGGATTGTTTTCTGATAAGAAACAGAAATCTGATAAAAAAACATAAAAAAATGCATGTCTGTCATGATTTGTTTCTAGTAATAAGCATTAGAAATAATATGGCAATTATGGATTGTATTTTAAAGGTATTTTAATATAAAATTTGACATACATCTGTATTGTTGTCAGGGTCCTTATCCACTTGAAAATGAAGTAGATCCAGATCTGATTAATGCAGGTAAATATTTTAATTAAATTAAATAATGAAAAATGATTATTTCTTGTTAATTGAAAAATTTTCTTTTGATACAGTATTTGAACCCAGTGCTCTGTTTTATTTGATAATAAATATTAATATATTTGTCTTTTAAGTGAAGGTTGGTTTTGATCAATGACAATGTTTAATATTCTAGTTAGAGCTAGATGCTTTGATTCATTTTAGTAGCTACTGGGGGAGACTCTCTTCCAGGCCCGTCAGTAAATGGTCAAATCATTCTTTTCAGAAGTGAGATTGTTTTGTGCAGCCTGTTTGGGAATATGGGTTTGTTTTCCTGCTGCTTTTCACCTTGAGTCTTCTAGAAAATGGTTTTCAATGATTTATGCTTGGGACATGTTTTAAAACATCCTGTGTATAATGGCCTGGTTTATTCCCAGCCAGGAATATAACTCATTTGCATTCAGAGAGGGAGTGGTAGCCAAGGCAGGGGGAAAGAGCTGCCCAGCTGGGACCTGGCACACTGAGGGCGCTGCTGCAGGCAGCTGCTTTTGCCACTGTTAGCAGGGAATGGCAGCTCTCACATACTGTGGTTGCCCAGCTGTTTTGGGGCATTTCACCTCAGAAGCAGCTATGCAATGTAAAAATATAAGTTTCTTATGATTTAGTCTGATTTTTTTTTCATGGAAAAGTCGTGTCTGTGTACATTCTCTGTTTCTGTGTAAAAATACACTTAAATATTGCATTTTGACAAACAGAAGTAGGCCTTGGAATCTTGTTATTGATGTTAATGGTATGTGTTATAGAGCTGACATTTTAGAGTTGTTTTTTCATATGGAAAATATACACATTTTATGTTTTTCATTCAAATATACACATGCTTACATACAAATACTTGTATGGGTGTGTATGTATGTGTCTATACAGATGGCACCTTTCTCAGTGGCTGTTAGCGAGTACAGTTAAACTCTGAAAAGTCAAAGGAGATAAAGCACTGACATAAAATAATTTTAATTTAATGTCAGTCCAGCAGTTGTTCACTGACTTGAAACATTTGCTGCCTGGCTCAACTAAATGATACTTATCATAGTGCTATGTAATTGCCCCTGTTACTGTACTGTATTTGAAATGTGGAGTTATTTGAGGCCATTTTCTGGTTTGAAATAAAAAACAATTAAGAAATTGAGTCCCCTATTTCACCAGTATCTATGTAATTATTTTGATACACTATATGAAGGAATATGTCAGAGGTGTCACTGGAAGGAAAAATATTATTTGGAAGAAAAAAAGATACTCTAAGTGTGAAATTATATGCATGCACATTAGAACTTAAGTTTAATATGAGTATGCTTTAAAAATGAACATATTAACAGAGTGACAGTGAAAAAAAATCCAAGAACTTCATAAATTCTTTGAAAAAGTTGTGCTTTAACATGGGAATGAAGATGATCTTGAATTGTTATTTACAGTTGATAAATGTTTTTTAAGAGTTAATCTAGAAGGGATGAAGCTAACATAAAAGGTCAGAATGCAACATGGAAATTAGATTATTCTAGTACTGGTAATTCAGTGTTAAGCAGCTTCACATGTCCCCCTGAAGCTGCAGTAAACAGGACATGGGATAGACTAACCTCAGACCTACCACCAAAATAATCATTGCTATAATTGCTGAAACATTTACATGGTTGGTAAGACCATTCTAGGTGCTTTCCAGCCAAATTTGTAAAACCATGTGAAGAAAACAGAAGCTAAATGGCAGAGGAGTAGAAATTAATCTTGTTCTCATTCATTAGCTGGAATGATCCAGTATCAGCCCCAAAGTCCAGTTTAAAGTTTTCAAAACATATACTTGGTTTGGGCCAAATGTCTCTCTGCAAAATGTAATTGTGTTGCATTGAAATATGTATGGGTTTTTCTGTTTGTCCCATTTTCTTAATGTCTTACATGAAGTATGTCTTGACTGCAACTGAAAGGTATACTGTTCTACAGCAGAAATATTTAAAACTACTGACCTCTTCAGAGCATTTTCAAGATGTGGGTGATGTGGTGCTCTTTTTACATTATTCTGTGGTCCTTAACTTGTGTGTCTTTTTCTCGTCATTACATTACCTTGTCACTTTATCCCATGCTTCTCTCTCCATGTTGCTTCCTGCAAACTCTGTTTTCTCTCCCACTGCCTTGGGTGGGTGCCCTGTAGGGAAAGATAATTCAGGCAGTCTCAGCAGGTCTGGGTGTTAGCATGCTGGATTCTTGAGAAGTGTGCAAGACCACTTGTATGACCTTAATTCGATACTATTCTGTGTGTCAAAATTTAATTTCCATACAAATGGCATAAAATATACATCAGATGAGCTCAATGATTAAAGCACACATCTTAGATCTCTGTTTTATGCACTGTTTCTTTCCCTTTTCCCATTCCCTTAGCTAATCTTATTGGCTTTTTTCCTGTGTTTTCTGGAAATGGTTTAATGATGCCTTATTCCCCTTCCCCTTTGTTGTTACACTAACTGTTTCTTCACTGTGTCACCTGTTGCTAAAATATTTTGGTCTGGTTTTTTTTTTTTCCTCTCAAGTTTACCATGCTCACTTTATAATTTCACCTTCATCTGTATTTCTTCTGCCTTTTCAGAGGTACCCTATGTAAATGTTTGTTGCTTAGACTTATTCAAAGCACAGTCGGAAGAGGAAGTAAGTGGCCCTGGACAGACTCAAAATAAGACACTGCCAGGTGTGCTCCATTGCTTGACTCAAGCATTGTTCAGAGAACAGTACAGCACACAGAAGCACATTTTCTTGTGCTCTTTAAAAAAGCAGGAATAGACTAGACCTGTCATTTTGGTTTTTTTTTATTTTTCATTATTAGCACTACAAACTCTTCAATCTGATCTGCTTGCTTTTCTTTGCAGCCTCTCCGTGTCCTGAAGACTTTATCTTTCTCTGTCTCAAAAGACAGTTACTTCTCACTTTTTCTGTTAATGGAGCAGAAAGCTAAAGCCCATAGATATTTCTTAGGCTCTGGTGTTCACGGTGGCTTGTCTGGAACTGCTGGTGGTCAAAGAGCAGGCAATCCTATCATTTGAAACTCTTAACAAACTGCTTCACAATTCAGTAGGATTGATTAGGTTTACATGTGATGTACTAAGTGTAGTCAGGTCTGTAGTTGTACTGAAATCAAAGGAATTTGGTAAAAACCTCTTACTTCTTGGTAAATAGCTGTGACCTCATTTGTCAAAGAGACAAAATGCATACATACTGTAGCTTATTTCTTTTACAGGTAAGGAGACAGTCACTGTTCTTCCAGGTTCTTCCTATTTCTCTAGCGATGAATCATTTGCAATGATAAGAGGGTATGTAACAGCACAAACCCCGATCTTTTTGGAATGGGAAAAGACTAAACTGCATCAGTGGCTGAACTCATTAGTATTTCTTTCAACTGTGGTTAGCATTTAACAACCTGTAAAATTATCATGGACTTAATCAGTGATGGTTTACAGAGGGTTAGATCTAAGTATTGGAAATAAAACCACTGTAACTAATAGATACCATGGCGATGTTTGTGCCTACAACCACCTGGCCATATATAAACACATTTATAACTATGTTTTAACAACTATTTTTTTGGTCATTTCCAAGTATCTAATCTGTACTTGCAGTCTGTATATTTTCCTTGCTCAGCTTGCAACTGTGATCCTCATTCCACCTCCTTAATGGAAATTCAACGTCCGCACCTGGTTTTTGTTTGTTTTGCGGAAAGGAGGTTGGATGCAAACAAACACTAAATCCTAATGGCTCTGAAAAGATAATGAGTGCATGTAAATATGTTAAGGAGTGCACTAAAAAGCACAAGTTCAGAGTTGATCGACTGCGTGTGCAATTAACCAAACCAGACAAACGTAGGAACTTTTTTAAGGCTCAGTAGGCATAAAGAGACATTTGCATCAGTGATACATCTAGGGGGAAAAACCCCAACTACATGTGTGACAAATGGTTGCTACCTCTGTCATATGCCACCATTTTTAAATTGATGTAATGAGAATGAACAAAAGCTTAAGATTTGTGGGCTGTTACTTGAACATGATATGCTAATTACACACTTTCTGTTGCCAGAGGCCATGTCGATTTGACAATGCTTGGAGCTATGCAGGTGTCTAAGTACGGTGACCTGGCCAACTGGATGATTCCTGTAAGTGGGTTTTTGAACTACTGTCAGTGTACTGTGTTTAGGATAACATAAAGCTAGCTGAGGATCAGGCAAAGGAGAAAAGGGCAGAAGTAGAATGGGGGCTGTGAAGCTAAAAGCATTAAAATAGAGGATATGTGTATTTTTCCTGCATACTGCTGGCACTAAGCAATCCATTATCAGAAGTCAGCCTTCTAAAATTATGCTTGCGCATTGTGAAAAGCAGAACATTATTTATGCAAGCCTTCTTCCTGCCTCTTATGTCCATGCCTTTCAAATGTCACAGCTCCTTTGCTGAGGACTGATGCTTTTTCTTGACAGTGACGACTCTTGTATGGTTGTACTTGGAGCAGTAAGTTGAAGGAAAGCGTAAATAGCATGTAGCTCATTACAAAATTATTTTAAAAGTCTGCATTATTCTTCTGTGTTTCTGTCGAAAGATTGCAGTATTGCCCTTTCAAATACATTAAGAAAAAAGCAATAATAGTGTATTTAGCCAAACATACCTTCAGGTTTCAATGATAGAAATATAAGCTTATCTCAGTATTATTTAAGCAGCTGATGACATGAAGCCATTCTTTGAAGTTTGTGTTTTAACATTAAACAACATAAGTAACTTTCATACTGTTGACAAGTTTGATATTTTCAATGGCTTTCAATATGATACTTTTTTTATGGTTTGTATCAGAGATGTCTAGAAGCAAATTTTCTTATTAACCTTGTTTAAAGAAATGAGGCATATTCTATATGCCTGAGCAGTCTTAAAGGGCTCGGGAAACTGAAAGATGATTAGAGGAGGACAATAACCCAAATGAATGTCCTGTCTCTTGGAGAAGCATTAGTGCAACTCAACAGTCTGTGGCTTCTTCAGCAGACCTTTGAGCATGGAAGTAATGGAGCAGTGGCTGGAGCGTAAGGTGCTTTAATGGAGAGGGGACAGAGTCTGACGTGGGAGCTATACAAGCAGGTGTGGGGGAAAGGGTTATGTGGAGGGCTATTCCAGGTGTCTGTGTGAGAACTGCGGGCATGAGAAGGGGTTATGGCTAGGCTGAAATGTGCCTTTCAAGATCTGAACTATCAAAAGATGAAGACAGCATTTTGTACTAATAAAAAGATTTGTTTACATATACATTTCTTGAAACATTGAAGCTAAGATTGATGGTAATCTTTCTCAAAATGGTGCAGATTTACATGTTCTTCCCTCAGTGCTTTATGTTCTCTAAAAGATACTGAGTTTAGTTTTGCATTCATATATATTGAGATTATTTTTTCTATCTGGTATTCCTTATTTTACCTACGAAGTTGCCTCTCAGTTCTGTGTGACCCCAAATTCATGAATAACAGGTATGTTTTCAAAACAGGAAAGTATTTTATACAACTTTCAATACTGTTTGACTTTTTGTTACCTTTGAGATGTACCTTCTTACTACATACTACCTTCTTACTACATACGTCAGATGGATCCTTGTGACTTTTTGCTGTCATCATTTTCCACTCTTACTAATCTTTGGCTGTTTGCAAATTTCCTCTGCGGTAAGTTTGTATTAACTTGTGAGTAAATATGCCCAGTGACACTTCATAAATCCAACCAGTAGCCTTTCCAAGCAGCAATAATTTCTCTTTGGTTACTTTTATTGAGATCTGTTGGATGGATGATTCTTAATCTACTTTATTGATGTGTTACTACTATTCTACAGTACATATTTTTAAAATAGGATTAACCAGACCATAGATATTCAGATCTCCCTGCTTTTCCTATAAATAAGGTGATATATTATTGTCAGTTAAATTTAATTATGAGCAAGATGTGTTTCTTTTTTAGTCACAAGATTTGTGTGTGGGTGATACAAAGATTGACTTTGCTGAAAACTCATAGTGTAAGGAAACTTTAAGCTGTATTTTGTTCTAACATTTTTCACTTTGCTTTTCATTTAGTTTTGGTTAAATATTTCTTATACACTGTAGCTTTTGGATTCTTGTATTGATGGTATTTGCCGTTATTTCAGAGGCAAGTAATAACTCTATATGTTTTGAGCAAGTACCATCATGAAGCAGTCCTTTCTGTCCCATAAGAGCTTGATAACACTTGGGCCCTAGTGTGTGCATGTGTGTGTTTACTTGCACTTACTATTAGGAGCTGAGCTGAGGAAGTCTCATTGCAGTAATTACAGCCCTTTCTTTGCTCTTATATGCTGACTTCTAATGGAGAGAAAAATCCCGTGAGTAAAGGAAGAAGAGGGTGTGAATATTTTAAGCACATGAAGTAAACAATGCTGTTTGCTTAGGCAGAAGTTACTTCCTAAATACTGGCATTTATTGGTAATTTTTTTCCATTAAGCACTACTACTTAATGGCTTTTTGTCTTCCTCACTTTGGTATTTCTCCAACTAACAAGAGGGTTTCTGAGGAGGGAAAGGAGAAGGAGGTGGCAAATTTCTGTGAATCTCCAGGGAGCAGAGTGCAGTTGGGAGAAGCTGGCCAAGAGAGGTTGAAGAGAAACACTGAGATCATGGTCATGGGGTAGGTCAGATAGGCCAGAACAGATAGCCCATGGCTTTTGGTTGCTACTGGATGGAACCACATTTCATTTTGTGAGTGCAGAACACAGTATCTGACCTATCTGTGTGTCTCAAGCTAATGTCAGAAACTGTCAGAATAGCAGGGCAGCTTCCCAGCATGTACAGAGCAGCAGCATTAATTGTCTCACATGGGTGTCTAAAAGTTGTGGGGTTGACTACACAAATCCCTGCATGTACTTACTTTGTTTGAGTTCGTTTCTACCAGTGTCTTTTTGAAACCTTGGGAACAGAAACATTTATGAAACAGTTTCTGCTGCCCTTCTGCAACCGCAGAAAGCTTACTACAAAGTACTACAGCTACAGCTTGCACAAAGTACTGCTTTATTTTCCCCATTCTTCCTAAGGGAAGGCACATAACTATGATTGCTGTTGTGACGTGTATCAGATGCTGGGTATAGGTCAGAACAAAACACCAGAACTCATGTTTCCCTGTGACACCAAGGCCTCTGTCTTTTTAATACACATTTCTGAGCATCCCGTAATATTAAACAGCCCTAATATGACTACTGATACAGCTGACACACTGTACCAGCATAAAAAATATTGAAACAATAGTGGATGATTACCTGCAGCTGGAAGTTGATGAATCTGAAAGCACAAAATGGATGAAATGTCCATGAAATCAGATTTCACTAGGCAGAAACTTCTAACAGGGGAAAAATATAACTATGCAGTAAATCATTAACGAGAAGGTAGCATACTCAGGAGCACTACAAGGATGTCATGAGGTTATGTAGGGAGAGTATTAGAAGAGCCAAAGTCCAACTTAATTTGGCTACTGCCACTGGAGACAGTAAAAAGTGCTTCTGTAAATACATTAATAACAAAAAAAAGGCTAAGGAAGTTCTCCATCCTTCATTGGATGCAGGGGGAAACATAGTGGCAAAAGACATGGAAAAGGCTGGGGTACCTAATACCTTCTTTGCCTTAGTCTTTTATGGTAAGACAAGTTGTTCCTCAGGTACTGAGCCCCCTGAGTTGGAAAACAGGTACAGGGAGCAGAACAAAGCCTCAACAATCCAGAAGAAATGGTCAGCCACCTGCCACACTAGTTAGACACGCGCAAGTCTATGGGACCAGATGGGAGCCACCCCAAGGTACTGGAGGGAACTGGTGAATGCGCTCACTTGAGACACTTTCCGTCATTTACCAGCAGTCCTGGTTAACCTCAGAGGTGCCAGGTGGCTGGAGGCTGGTGCCTGTCTGCAGAAGGGGCAGAAGGAGGATCCAGGGAACGGCAGGTCTGTCAGCCTGCCCTTAGTGTTAGGGAAGGTCATGGATTAGATCCTCCTGAGTGCCATCATGCAGGACATACAGGACAACCAGGGGATCAGCCAGATGGGTTTAAAAAAGGCAGTTCCTGCTTGAGAACCTGATCTTCCATGACAGGGTGACAGGCTTAGTGGGTGATGGAAAGAGTATGGATGCTGTCTACCTGGACTTCAATAAAGCTTTTGACATCATTTCCCACAACATTCTTCCAGATGAACTGGCTGCTCATGGCTTGGGTGGGGGGGCAGTTGGGTGGGTAAAGAACTGTGGGTGGTCGGGCCCAGGGGGTGGTGCTGAATGGAATTACATCCATCTGGGGCTGGTCACTAGTGGAGTTCTACAAGGCTCAGTACTGGGGCCAGCCCAGGTTAATATCAGTCAGTTTGCAGGTGACACCACAATGGGTG
>VXBT01011694.1:58892-71393 GCA_013400235.1 Oriolus oriolus
CCTCTCTTCCTCCCTCCCTCCCTAGTGTCCCAGTCCTCCTGTCAAGCAAATCCTTACCAAATCTCTTGAAATCTTTGACAGCAGACTCGGTTGCTGTTGTGTAATACTGGACCCTTGATGGCCTGAATTTCATATATAGCAAACAACTACAGGTTCTTCTCTTACTTTTGAATTTCAGAAAATAGGAATTTGAGCATAGTGATAGGCATTTATTCAGACTGCAGCATCCTTGCTCCTTTTTTTTCACATTTCAAAACTCTGCCTCAGGCTTTCTTGCAAGAGTAACAGTTGTGCTTGTGATTATTTATGTTCACTGAATGAGATATCTTGGGTTTATTTATATCAGTGACAGGAGCTTTAGTGATACTGTATTGCCACAGTAAAAGCAGGATCATATATTTTCCTGGTTTGAAACAGAACTAATCAGGGGAAAATGAGGAGCTGACCCCTTTTTCTAGCAGCTTCTTTCCAGTAGATGCAGTGTGTGATCTGAACAAAAACAACTATCTCTCTAGGTTCACTAGAAATGAGATTTTAAGAGATGGTTGTATCTTTATATGTAACTGCCTCACCCCACATAGACTACTGTTTGGAGAGGAGAACTTCATGGTCTATATGGCTATATTTGAGACACATTTGACTATACAATTCCATTTCACAACCTGCTTACTTACTTGGAAAAACATCTCCTAAAGAACATTTGCAACAACAAAATGTCAAAGGAAACATGATTTAGAGTCAACAATCTTCATTACAGACTGGCATCATTTAAAAAATAAACAATTCACCCTCAATTTTACTGTGCTGTGAAGACAAAATGTTGGCTTATCTTGCATGCTTAAATAAGATTTCCTGTAGCCTAGCATATAGATCACCTTGGCAGGCAATCTGTTTGGGCTTGTACTTCCTTATACCATTGATGAGACTGTGACAGAACATACTTTTGCAGATGTATTTAATTATAAAAATTATCAGGATAAGTCACAAATCCCCAGCCCAATTTTTTTCCCCTTAATCTTAGAGCTTGTTTTTTCAAAATGTTCTTAAAAGATAACATGGAGTATAGAAAAAGCATCTGCCAAGGCTAGTGTATGTTTAAAAAGGAATTGTCTGTCCAAGTTCAAGCTGTTGAGTTCAAAATGATAAAGGATATAAGGTTTTATTTTCTGGAAGTACATTTTCCTTTGAGGAATATTTTCTTTTGAGGTTGTCGCAAGATTGAGTTGATTTTTAAATGAACGGTGTGAGGTTTTTTCTTGATCAATCACCCCTGCTGCAAAAACCATTAAGAAGAGATTTTTGTATCACATATACATATATATTTGAAGTTAGAGTTGTGGTTTGCATTTATCTGAGATTAAACAATGCATGTTAGTAAGAGGCAGGCAACTTTTACTAATTTAATAAATATTCTTTTTGAGGGTCTCATTTTAAATTTTTGAACAGTAACTTGCTGTTGCTTACTTGCTGAAGTCAATAGAACTTAACAGGATTCAGCATTATTCAGGATCAGAACCTGAAGGAATGCTTGCTACGTAGGAATTCAATGAAATGAGCATAGGGCTGTTTGTGTAGCTGAAATTGGGTTTGGGAATCAGGGATTCAACAGGCTTGAATTGCAGCAAGCCCCGAGCCTGTGTGTCTTCTTACCACTTGAGAGGCCAGGTACTGGGCTGCACAGGCAAACTCCTCCCAGAACACCTGTCCAACATTAGCAAAGTATTTGAAGCTTCCAAGATAAGATGTTCTTCCTGTAAGTGAAATAATACTAAGAATGTGTTGCTTAGGAGGTACTGTCAGAAAGTAGCACCTCTGAAGCTGTGCACTGTGAATACAGTCTGCAGTAAGCCCCTTCAGCCCTTACCCAAGTGCTGTGCTCTTAGCACAGGGTGATACTGGATTGACGGTCTCTACTGGGATTTAAAGCAGTGGACTCAGGGGCCGTTCTGCATTTCAGACTTGATTACTCCTTGTTTTCCAAGCACAAACCATCCCTTTTGTTACACTGGCTTTTTTCTGCTTATTTAATCACATTTTAGTTAGAGCAAAAGTTGCATTTGGGTCCAGTTCTGAGTGGTGCTGGGCTCTCACCACCTCCATTATCTTGAGCAGACATTATGGCACATCACACTCACGGGCATCAAGACCCTTCTGAAGTGGATAGTGGTACACACAAATGACAGCTGTTAGCATCAGATGCGTAGACATCACATTTAATGTAATGTGCTCATTAAATGGAAAACGGTTGATGTTTTGATGGTACTGAAATCTACAACATCAGAAAAAACAGTAATCTCTCCAGTAACTGCCTTTGTCAATGTTTGCAGAATACAGATTTTAGTGGTTCTATCATCGTCCTCCAGTGTTTACCTTTACTTCAATGGAACCACCCCTGGCTGTGGCAGAAATAGGCCCAAATAAAGTGAGGCACATAGTAACTTGGACTCTGAAATGTTGAAACATTTCTGGAGTGAATCCAAGAATGCATTGTACCTATTACATCTATTTATTATCCTAGTTCACACACAGCTTTGAAAAAATCAATGAATGGTTGCCATCCACTGAAAACATTTCATTAGCATTCGATACAGTAAACACATTCTTCATGAACGAAGTTTTCCTTAGTGGCTATTCTCATAAGGTTGTAAATGATGATACATAGTGGCTGGAGGAAAGATCACATAGAAATATAAGTGGTACAGAAAATACAGCCCTGTACCTCTAAAAGAAAGAGGCTTTAATGTTTGAAAAGGCACTTATATATTATTCTTTCATGAGTTAGCTTCTTGAGTACTGTTAACTGAAAAAGATGGGTTAAGGAGGCAGGAGGATGCAGTAGGTGATGCTTCCATGGGGCACATTAATCGACTAGGAGCCAGACTATCCATGTAATTGTTTCTCATCCTGAAAAAATAAGATCACATGAGTTATTTCTGATCTTCATCCTGGGCCATCTCTTTAAATACAGCTGGGAACAGGACATAATTAAAGAGGCTTGGGATCTTCTGTGGAGACCTGTTCCTCAGGGGTTTTGTGTAGACTTGGAGTGAGAGTTCGAGCAGATGTTAACTACTGCTGCTCTACAAAGTCTTCTCTGTATTGTGTATTTACACCTTCTTTCCTCATCTAGCTTTCTCTTTAGGCTTACTGTGTTTTATTTTTGGTCTGCTGTGCCTCTTATAATATCACTGAATTTTGTGAGTGAATGAATTAAAACAATAGAGTACATAAATGCATCCTTACACAAAAGTTATTGTGAATGGGAAAAGGCAAGGTTATTTTTAAAAAGCAGAGTTCTTAAACCGTATAATCATTAAACAAATTGAATGTGAATGCAAGAAGGACATCTAAAAAAATAGGAAATATAAATTTGATATTGTATTATATCATCATCAAACAAATAATCATATCAAATGTATCCATATATGATAGTTGCTGAGTATTTGTCATATACATATACCTTTGATTGTTTATCCCCTGCTAACATGCATGTTCCAACTCAGTTGACTGTTTCTGCCCAGAAGACTGTGCAGGGGTCAAGTACAGGTTCATCTGCCCAAGCTCAATACGCTTGCTTATTGCACCAATAACCTATCTCAAAACAAACGAAGTTGGGAGTCTGGGTACTAGCACCACGCATATATTGTATTCTTGAATCAGAAAATTTAGTTGTGGTAGTGTTCATCTCTGACATACTGCAAATATGGCAGTTTAAAAAGTGCAGTGTCTCTAGTCCAAATGGTTGGAACATAGTTGGTACAAGTGGAAGTGAATGGTGGGTTGTACTGCTAGATCTTATCTGTATGACAACTGTTGTGATTTTTTTCCCTCCTTTTTACTAGGTTTCACCAAAACTAATACCAATGAGGCAGATTTAAATGTGAAATACAGACTGGGCTTAACTCACAAGAAGGCTTGTTTCCAAATGGAAGAAATTGATGACGGTCTTGCAATTTTACTTTTCTTTTTTCCTTTTTTTTTTTTTTTAAGGGCTCTATAAGTAGTTTCCAGGTAGTTAAACTCAGGCTGTGACTATAAGCCTAAATTGTATTCTGCTTTCATAACATTACCAATTTTAATGGAATGGTGATATATATTCTCTTAAGTTTTGAATCATGTTATAGTAAAATGTTAATGATCATTGTAAAAAAGAAAAAAAAAATGCCTTGTAGTCTCTCTGCCAAATACTAGGTTTTTTACTCAGAAGTAGAAAACAACCATGCAAAACTTATGATTGCCTCTGTGTTTCCTGATATCTGTTGCTCTGAAACTACAGCACTTATCATGTCCATTCTCCTGTAAAGGTGTGGGTTTTTGTTTTCTGGAGTGGTCTATAACAAATATATGTATCTGTAGAGAGATATTGGGAATATGGCTGTTCCTTTTTCTGAACATTTTCATCAGTCTGTAACAAAATTGTTTAAACCAGTGGAAATAATTGGGATCTAAATGTACCTGCTGTTTCCATAGTGTGTGTCTGTTGGTATTGAGAGGCCCACGCCTCCCAAAGTCCAACCTTTATGTGACCCTCTATATTTCAATCATACAAACTAGAACGGGGCTAGTGTGAAGGAGGAAGATTAAGAAGTGTCCATCCTCATGCAGACAACTAGTAGCTGCACAATTTCCCACATGAACTGCTCTTATTCCCCAGATATAATGCTTCTCCCCAGCTCCCAGTCAAAGGCAAATGAGTATTATTTCTGGAGTCAGATCTGTCCTTCCAGTGTCGCATAGAGAAACAGGGGAAGAGAAGGTTGTGGACACCCTGAAGATTCTTCTGAAGGGAATACAGATGGTTAAGGGTAAAAGAAATATGCACCACTTATCAATCAAAGCATCAGCAAAGTCTAAAGAGTTTGGAACCCAATTTCATGATAACTTGAGACAATCAAAATGAAAAAGACATTATCTCTGAGTCATTTTGATGGAGGTCTTCTTTTCCCTCTTAATGACAAAATCATTTATATATTTTGTTACTTTTGCAAACAGGTAATATGACAGCTTTGGATCTCACATACCAAATCATGTCTTTATTATACAGAGCATGAACTGACTGGAAATCAACATTTACTAAAATACAGCATTCTCTGCAATATAATGGTTTCTGTCATTTCTGCCATTTGTATAAATAGCAGCATGTAAAACACCAGTTAAAATAATTCCTGACATTA
Source organism: Oriolus oriolus (assembly GCA_013400235.1). Lineage (NCBI taxonomy): Eukaryota > Metazoa > Chordata > Aves > Passeriformes > Corvidae > Oriolus > Oriolus oriolus. The sequence goes on from VXBT01011694.1 coordinate 64,067, forward strand.
TGTTTGACATCAGGACTGGGGTATATTAAGTGACTGAAAAACAAGTAAAATGTAGATGCACAAGAAAAATGTACATAATGCCTATCATACAAGTAATAAGCATGTTAAGCACATGACATAGAAAGGCATTCTAATACTAAGTGAATAAGTGATTCACCATCGTCAATGTGTGTTTTGGTAGCAATGCAACACATTTCTTGGGGAGCCAGATAGAAAAATCATGCAATATTTAGCTCTTGTACTAACCTTTGTACAGCATTTTTCCATTCTAAAATAAGAAATGCTTCTCTTTAATGGAAGAGTTACAAAATTTGTCTTGATCCATGTTGATAAAACACTGTTTTATAGCAGTAAAACTGCTTCAATTGGAGGTATTATTTTGTATAGTTGCACTTACCCTAAACAATTCTTTGATAATGTCTTGTCTATACCATAACAGGCTACCCTTCATTCCAGAAAGAAATAAACAAAATGCCTTTATAAACACCTTTATGCCAGTACAAAAGTATTTCCATAATACTAAGCTGTGACTTGAACTCGTGGCTGCTGATGGGTGGTAGGCCATTGTGTCGCCTGAATCTGTAGGCAAGACCTGATGCTGAGCTCATGGGAAAGAAATGTGTTGTACAAAGACCAGTGCTAATTTCATGATTATCGTATACAAGTGATTTGGTTGATAGGTAGTTTGCATCGAAGACTTGAAACTACATTTATTGTAGTGCTCCAGTACATCTTAACACAGCATGTTAGTTTTCATATGTGTTCTCTATTTAGGCTATTTAGATGTATTCCCTGTGTTACTTGCTCATTCCTCAGAAGTTGTTTGGCCATTTTTATTGCTGTGGAGGTGGATTTAAGTTCTGCTCACAGAGGTTTTGCAGATTAAAAATCTGTATATAATAAAACCTGACCATTTTAGCTCACTGTAAACAGTTTCACTTTTGGATAGAGCAGCCCAGAGGCCTCTTCCCTAATCCATGAAGACACTTCAGTGACAATTCTAACCCTTGTGGTGCTGTACACAGCAAAAGGTGTCTGTCTTTGCCTTCAGGACCAGAGATGGGTGAAGAGCCACTCTGAGGGAATGGGTGTAGTCGCTGAAGGTGTTTTGTTCATCTTCACTCAAAGCTCTTGTAGAGAGTACCCAAAATGGCTGCTGGGTTTGGGGGAGGATTATAAAACTATTATACAGGGGAAGGCAGTTGCTATTAACTTATCCAGAGGAAAAATAAACCCACAAAAACAAAACAGAAAGACCAAAGAACACAAACATTTAAATAGATTGCAAGTCTTAAAGAAATCTAGAAATTAAAATGTTGATCTATTACAATTACCTATGCTACATTAGTTATAGGACTGATTAGTTAATTACAGTGAACATTTACACATCTATGACGTACAGGAGAAGTGTCTGAGGGCAGGATCAGGTGTGCACTGCTTCTGCCATAGAACTTTGCTTTGCTGGCACACGCACAGAAGCCATTGTTGTCATTAACACATGGCTATAAAAAGACTAATGACCTGGTAATGTCTGGGAATTTAGCACCTTGGTTTCTGAATCAAAGAATTAGGACCCAAGAACTCCTGATTTCCAGCTTTTCTGGATATCCACTTACTGCCTTGTGGAATGACAGCTGTGTTCTCTGTCTTGTCTCCTGTTGCTGGAAAAGGGGATGTTTTTCTTCCTACCTCACAGGGATGTTGTGAGGAATAAGAAGCTAAGGTCTGTGCAAGAGGTTATTTGTTTCTCTTCAGCTTGGGGATCACACTTGATCAAGAGTGTGGAAGAGTAGTTGAAGATTGTCATACGTGCTGTACATTCAAGTTCAGTGTCTTATTTGTGTCGGTGTTAATGCAAGAGAGCAAAAGTACATGGTGCTGAAAACTGGGGATAAAAGGAGAACAGTCTCTCTCCATATACAGCAGTGATGCTGTAGCAACAGGGGACAAGATATGTATGTCACACGTGAATTTTTTTATCTTGAGGACAAAAGATTGTGGTAGAATATTGGTATTGTTATGAAAATGTCATGAGTCCGCACAAGCTAATTGCAACAAGCTTTGAATACACTTTTAAAATTCGTTTGTTAAGCAGGAATAAAAACTAAAGCACTCCTAAGTACTTCCCTCTTTGTGGACATAAGTGTGGTTCATAGGTAAGGTATACTCTGAGCAGTAGTTGCAAAAGTCGGTATTGCAGGGATGAAGGTTTATTGGGACTGAAATCATTCCCTGCTTGACAGCACTTCACAAGACAAGGACAGTTGATACTCTTTGTCCTGAAGAAGATGGTGATTCTACTATATTATCACATTGGACTTCACTTTATATTTTATTGATTTTTTGTCCCTGAAAAAAGAAAAAAATACAGAAAATGTAGTTGTACTGTAAACTCTGCAAACTAAACATCAAAGTCCTTTAATGTATTTGCAAAACAATCAATAAAGTAAAAATTTTAAATCGCAGGTTTTGTCTGTTGTTACCATTTTTTGTGGTGTTCTGTTCTGCTTTTAGAAGAAGTAAAAGTTTAGCTTGTGTTGACATCAGCATGTCACACCCCAGCACACAGCAAAACCTCAAGGTCTTGTCTGAATGTGGATGGGTTTGGTAAACAGAAATAATGAAGCTCAAAAATCAGTTAACAGCTGGATTCTACATGTTCTCTCTTCTCACTGATGTCTCTGTTGGGTCAATCTCAAACATAATTATCACATTCATTTTCGAAATTACTTGTTTTTTCGATCAAGTTAAATAATGGACTGCATATGTAGTCCTTACAGAAGTGATTTTTTACCTTTTGATTAAAACTGCTGTAGAACTGATCACATCTGAGATGTTAATCATCAATGTTAGCGTGTGGCTGCACTCTGAAAATTGTAGTAGATGACACATGAAGACAAATTCCATTAACCACCTACTGAATGATAAAGTAGATGATTGCAAAGGGATGAAAATGTCTGTGTGTAGTGGGGTCATCCTTCCATACCTGTCATAAAGTCATGCATAAATGTGTCATAGAATCATTTTCTCTTCAGTATCATCAGAAAGCAGGTTGATAAACGTGAAGAAAAATGTTTAGACTCATTAAAAAAAACCCTGATGTTTTGCTCTGAAATGAAGCTCTTCAGTAATTTATATGTGTGGTCAAAATCCAACGCCCCTGTGAAGGGGGCTACAAGGTAAGTGCCAAACCCACTTAGACAATACAGCAGCCTTGCAGCTCTGAAATCCACTCATACAAATGTGGAAGGTTACATTTTCCTCTGACAAGAGGAGAAAGTTGGTTACAGGCATATCTGAGAAGTTTTGTGGTACCTTGTGTGTCTTCTGGTTTTGCCTGTGGTGCTGGTTTGTGGTTGGGTAGAGTTAATTTTCTTCACAGTAGCTGGTATGGGGCTGTGTTTTTCATTTGTGCTGAACACAGGGCTGATAACGTAGAGATGTCTCCCTTATCCTGAGCAGTGCTTGCACGGAGCCAAGGCCTCTTCTGCTCCCCATCCCACCCCACCAGTGGGCAGGCTGGGGATCACAGGAGCTGGGAGGGGACTTGGCCAGGACATCATTTCTTTGCTGCACAGCAGTACTGAGCCCCTCTTCTGCACACATCCATCTGCTCCTGGAGACGAGGGATCAGTTCTTGACATACTTATACCACAGTGTGTTTGGCAGCTTTAAATGGAAGAATTTCAGAGAACACCAGGATGGGGAAGGAATTCCTTTTCTGAATGTATTTACATAACATCAGGTTTTGAGGCTCCACCAAAGATAAAGGTAGCTATTATGTTTGTTATGAAAACTTGTTCTGCCTAGTTCACATGTTTACGTACATATTTAGAAGAAGTAAGGGCATGGGACAAATCCTTGCCTTCAAGGCGATTGGGTTCTGCATCTGCCTTCCATGATACTTTGGTTTTCTTGATTGTATTTTATTGGTGTAATGGCTTGCAAAAGCAAGCAGAACATTACTTATTTGTGGGAGCAGTAGAGTCTAAAACTACAATTTTTGTTTCCATGTTCTTAAAACTGTCCCTTGAGCATGCAATCCAGAGAAAAACTGTTTAATTTGTGTAAAGCTTTGATAGATGATTAGACTGCAGCTGCTGCAGTGCTTTCGGGCATTGCCCCTGCTGCTATTGCACAGGTGAGAAATGCTGCCTTTGGTGGAGTGCAGATCATCATGCTTGTCTCAAACCTGTGCCTGTATGGGGTTGACAAGCTGGTGTCCACCCACCTGGCTGCTGACGGGTCTCACCATGTATGTAGATTTATGCTGTTTTCAGCATAGAAGTGGCACAGCCCCAGCTCCTTTGAAAAATTGCTGTGATGTTTCTTTCCCTGTATTAACACAGCAGGGAGAGTTTTTGTGACGGTTCAGCTCCTGCCTCTGTCCATTAAGATTCAAAGCACATCTTGCTTGTCCCAGGAAAACACCTAACCAGCCATGCTGCCCAGGGAGCTGGGTGAGAGAGCTGCTCCAGGGAATAATGTCTTACTTTGCAGAAAGCAGAGCCACAAGGCTGTGAATGAAGTCAAGAAGGAGTAGATGTTAATCTAGTGTGCAAGTAATTCACCCAGCAGTGGCAAGGCTTGAATTATCCTTCAGAGAATGGCTCTTCTTTTATTGACATGCACTTTCAAATGTGTAAGCAACTCACTTCCCCTCTTTTCTGGCTCTCCCATGTGTAGGCACCTCCCTGCATTAACTCCGGTGTTTCAGGGCAAGCACAGAACAAAACTGAAGTCTCTTACAGAACTGGCAGGTCAAGCAATGTAGTGCTATGGCACCTCAGCAAACCACAGAGAGGGATTTTCCCTTTTAAGATTAGATTGTCTAAATGAATCAAATTCATTTGTAAGTGCCCATGCCAATTACTTTTATTCTTTGGATAAATTCCTAAATATTCCCTCTGGTTCTGTTGCTGGAAAGTACATAACACATAGGTAGAAAAGGGAACTGAAAACTTCTGTAAATGCAGGGAAAACCTGTTTCAAGAAGAGCAAAAACTGCAGCCAGGGGGAAAATTAGTTTGCAGAAACTGAACAAAAGCAACATGAAAAGCAAACTTATATGTTACCACCCAAAAAAGAAAGGCAAGCCACGGAAGCAACACATTGGTGCCACTTAAGAAAGGATACATTAATTTTAAGACAAATTCAATCTCATCTTTTAAGCAGTGAGTGCATAAAGACTATTAATTGGATCTGATGCCTATATCCTGCAAAATCGTGTTCCCCCCACCCCTTTGGAAAATTTGGCTGTATGAGCAACAAACACTTTCACTCAGATTTGTTCAAAAACAAGGCAAGCTATGTGATGCTATAGCAGGCAACGCTGTCTTGTCCAATAAATATCCCTAAAAATACAAACTTTAATCAGACACTCTGGCTTGCCAGTCATTTCTGTCTAGTTCCATCTTGCATTTGCTCCAATAAAATCCATCACCCATGCTTTCTTCTTTCTGGCACCCTACTAATCCTAAACAAGTAGCTCCCTCTGCCCAAGAAAGACTGCTCAAATGTCATCAGTTTTCCTGCTTGCCTGGGCTTGTCCTTAGGGGGAGGAGAGGAAGTAGAAGTGTGTGTGCCTGTGTTCAGCTGAGCCATGCCAGCAGGAGAACTGAGGCCGGAATACCAGAGCGGACATCATGGGCAGAGATAGCGCTGGGCGATGGTGTTAGAGAGCTACTGCTGAGCATCAGCACCTCTGGTGTGCTGACCAGTTTCTAATGCACTGCCACTCACACATCTCCTGTCAGAAAAACCCAGATGCATGGTATGTTCTTCTCTCTGTTTTTCATTTTATTTCAACAACTTGGAGATCACATGAATGCTCTGTTTGAAAAATTTAAAAAATGAACTCCAGTGAAGAGGATGAATCTGAGCGAAGAGCCAGGGACTTGGCTACCCAAGCCCTGGGCATTTTCCTGACTGCAGTTCCCACTGGGGCAAGAAAGAAGACATCAGGCTTGGACATGGCTCTTCTCAGATCCTGGGTGCTTGTCCTGTGGTCTGTGCTTATACAGTGGTGGGGGACAGGGCTGAGAGTGGCTCAGGACTTTGGAACAGAAGGCAGGAGCTGAGATCTGGGATTGATACAGCACAAAACCATTTTCCGTCCTGCATGGCAGAACTGCTGCTGGAACTCTCAGTTCCACCAGGGGATGCTTCTCATGGTATTGCTAATACTTCTTCAGGATTTTGGGCTGGTATTGCTGATTTTCTGCTGCTGTACTGGTTAATACTGGCATTTTTGGATTGTTCTCTTTTTCAGGCAACCTTTGGCCTGGAAAAGGAAAGAAGTTAAAAAGCCAACTGCATAAATCTGCTAGCTATAAAACTGAAGGATGGTGAAATTATTCTGCAACAGCATATCCATGTTCTCATTAAGAGCAATTCAGCATTTTTAGGACATGTTAACTGCTGCAGTGAGAAGAAGAATCTGCAGATCAATATAAAATAAACCACAGCCTCACAAAAGCCAATTTATAATTTCCAAAGTAATTTTCCTCAGCTGTGCAGGAAAGTCATCACTAGTACACTAGTGGGGCAAAGTTACAGAGAAAGCCTCAGACCACTTTGGATGTGGAGTTGCAAAACTCATCCAATCTGAAAAAAAAATCTCCGCGTTGTAATGACGAAAACCTGGAGGTAATCTGTCATGGAAAAACTGAGGGGAATGATCACTGATTACTTCACATCAAAGGTGAAGAGGTCATGGCTGGTAATTAATTATCCAAATCACCCCGTGTATATCTCTACCAAACAAGCTATCTGACCTTTTGCAAAACAAACCCAGCAACCTGAGACCTTTTTTCTATGGGGATTTAATTGTGCAGCAGATTATTTCAGTGGAGCTTAAAAGGGTAGAGCGCCCAGGGAGCAGCACCATCATATCATGGCACTGCTGGTCCTGGGGCAGCAACCCACACACCAGGGTCATGGCTCCTGGCTCTTGATTTGGATGGGATCCTCTTTGGGATGATCTCTACAAGTGCATGTGTTATTTAAATGGATCTTCAAATCTAATCAGATTTAAGTGTGCCCTTGGGGACCTCCAGGAGCACCTCGAGGAGCGTGAGCTTAGAGGTGAAGATCAGAGGAAGTCAGACTCCAGGCATTGTGACCTGAGGCAGCTTTTTGGCTCCAGCAGAGTGCGGGCAGGCAGGACCTGCCAGCGGATGGGCATCTGCAGTGTGTGCAGGACACGCTGCTATCCCAGAGATGGTGGGATGAGAAAGATGGTGTAGTTTGACACTGGCCCAATGCCAGGCACCCACGAGAGTCACCCTCCCCTACCCCAGCCAGGCAAAAGGAGGGAGCAGAGGAG
>VXBT01011696.1:0-40640 GCA_013400235.1 Oriolus oriolus
GTGGGGAATGAATTCCTTGGTTTCCTTTGCTTGCATGACTTTTGCTTTACTTGTTAAACTGTCTTTATGTCAACAAATGAGTTTCCTCACTTTTACCCTCCAATTCTCTCACTCATCCCACCAGTGGGAAGCGAGTGAATGCTGAGTGGCCAGCTGGGGTTAAACCACAAGAGCCAGGGAGGAGCACATAATCACCTTTGCTTCAAATCACTTTTCAAGAGTAAAAATGGATGCCTAACATAAGAACTACCTCATAATGGAACTCAATTTAGGTCAGGAATACACCTTTCAAGAAAAGAAGAATGCAATAATAGCTACCTTCAATCTTTAATCAAATTTAGAAACATATCAAGAATAACAAGTGAAATGGCAATTGATACCGATCCTATTTTTATTTTGAAATGAGAAATGAATTTTTAGAGTTTGGAGTATCTCTAGATGTAAGAAAAGTTAAAGCTCTTGGTCTTTTAATATTTTATAATTTACATAGATTTCAAATGTTTACTGTTCTCAGAGATAAAAGTAAACAAGACAATTACTAGATGTGACACTTCAATTTTGTTAGGCCATAAAGTTTCATGACCCAAGTAAATTTGAAAACTAAAAGCTCTATCACCTTTGTCAAGAATTAAATGGTATAGAAGTGTTTTGCCTAAACATTATATCTTTGCTTTAAAAGATAAGTACAGGCAATTAACCTATTCAAAGACTTCTGACTGCACATCCAGCTAAAGAGCCTCCTCATGGCCTGATATCATCATATCGCTTTTTTTAAAGCAACTTGGACCCACAGTTCAAGCAGAGTTTATGCAATCAGGAGATTAATGATGTTTGTTACTGTAAGGAATTAAAGTCTTTCCCTTGGAATGTGATTACATCTAAAACTTTTGTCTATTTTTTTTGGAGTCCTCAGCTTTGTTCAAAACCACAGTGCAAGGGCTTGGGACTCACCCGAGCCACAGCAGAAGGAGGTGAGCTGTGGACATTTCTCCCTCTATGTCCCTCCCATGGCAGAGGCACAGCCAAGGGCACTGGGGAATGAATTCCTGGCCCTGGGCTCCTGAAAAGATTGTTGTTGCATAACAGGGAAGGGCCAAAAATTTTCATAAAATGAAATTTGAAGCCTTGGTTTTGTAAATCCTTAACAAAATCGTTTTCCTTAAATGAAGAAATATTGATTGAATTTCACTATCAGATAGGGAATTATCATCCACACAGAAAATTTGAGGAAGCCAAGTTATCATCTCTAAAAATGTTTGTGTTCCTTTAGGTTTTTTCTTTGTATAGGGGAAAAGTATTCCAATGTCTAAAAGCATTTACAGACATTTACCTTCTGAGGATGAGACGGAGAAAATGGAGATGCCCACAATAGTGTTAATTCAGAATAAGACACCATCTTTGTGAACTACCTCTCGTATGGCATATAAAGCTCTCTGTGTTCATGAGCTCGCTAACAAGAGAATTCACAGAAATTTAAAAAGTTTATGATCCGTTACAAGGAAGCATCTGTGCAAAATCAATCCTGACTGCAGGAACTTGCGTAGGAAACTTGCAGTTATATCCCTCTGTTGGGAGAAAACATTAGATCACAAAGTAACTACTCAACCAAGACCAGGCAGAACTACTTTAATTTCTGGCGATTCCACCCGATCTATAGAGCACTAAGTGTTCCCACATCGAGCAGGGATAACCAGTTTCATTGATGGGCTAACCAAGCCAAGAGATGCGTGTGTGTAAGAGAACAGAGAAGCTGAGGTGAGAATGAAAAACTACTGTTGGCATAACATTACACAGAAATTTAGACAACCCCAAACCACTAAAGCCCAGTCAGGCTTGTAGTCATGTACACTTTCATCTAACTATGCCACAATTTTCATAGCTGACAGAGGATGGAGTAGTTGGGTTTTTTTCCAGCACCTAGAAGTATTTATCTTATTTGAAACGTTAGTAAACACAAATTACAAATATAGAAATAACTGAAAAAAATACAAAGTTCTTCTAACAAGCAACAAGCTATTATTCTTCAACTCTGCAAAATCAATGGCTGGACTCAATGATCTTAGAGGGTTTTCCCAACCTTAAGGATTCTATGGTTGTTGATTTATGGAAAACCAGTTGACAACTTCTCAACACCACCCCAATACCACTGGTGACCCTGCAGTTAAAAATAACCACATGGGGGTTGCAGTGGCTTTGTGGCACCTCCAGCTCATTTCTGACCACGTGTGGATGCATTCTGTAGTATAAATACAGGTACTGTGATATAAATACATACATGATATATACCACTCATACTGTGGTATAAGTATAGGTACTGTGAGTCATCCTGGGGTTCCTCTTCAAAACTTCTCTGGATACTGAGAGAATGTGGTGAAGGGACAGTGTAGGGGGATTTGTCACAGAGTTGAAATGATTTTAAAGGCATAGAGAAACTAGGAGGTCATTTTTGCTTGTCGGAATTACCATTAACAACACGAGAAACAGTGTAAGTTAGGGAAATACAGTGATACCTCCCCATCACCTACAGGTAGGGTCAGCTTTGTTAAAATCTGCAGAATAGATACGATGCAATCATAGTACATTTTTAGACCTGCAAAAAATATTTGGAACTTCCATGTTAAACAAATGAATTTTGTGTTCTGAAATGACACAGCACATAGAGTCTGCATTGCTAGACCAACAATTACAGCACCAGTGCTGTGGACTACTTAAGAAACTTAACTAACAGGTAGGGAAAAATAACTCTCTGATAATATCACAGTGAGAGAATAATGTCACTTTTGCAGAATGTCTCAGTTTAAAGGATAACTGAACAAAACCAAAAACATTAACTCTGGAAAATATTCAACAAGCAGATGGTGTGAGAATAATTTGAGAAGCTGATATCCAGTTAAAAATACTGCCTAATGACTGACAGCACTAGGGATTGGTGGCATTTGTTATGTAAGTGGCTACACTGTGTGTGGTGCTGAAGACCAGCTGCAACGTGGAATTACAGAAGAGAAGCAAAATGAAAGGAAGCAGAAGCAATTATTGCAAAGACGAATTAGAGCAGAAAAGTGGAAACATGGAATTGAAATGAAAGTGTGGCAATCAAGAAAAAGTAGTAGGGAAAGTCAAATGAAAATATTTTGTTTCCAAACAATTAATTAGAAAACTAATTTAGGGTCTTTATCAACCATATCTGAAGTCTACTGGTTATGGATCACAAACTCATATTGCTATTATTATTGTGTTAGCCACCATTCTTTTATTAACTCGATTACTTTATATCACACTTGGTTCACACACTTACCTATAATTAAACACGTTTCTTATGCTTCATCTTTTTAACAGTCCAAATCACCTTGAAAATGCTGCAGGGTGGAATACTGACACACCTCTCAGCACAGATACCAGAAACAAGTTAAGAACGTCAAATTAACTGTGACCGATTTTAAGAAGGCTCCTTCAAGAGCACATCTGCACTTGACATCATTCTGAGCCTGGTTAAGTTCTGACAGTGTATTTTTACCTTGCAGCATATCTGGCAAACCTTGTTAATCTTTCTAGGGGCATGTATGTCACCAGATTGGTGATAACACATGAACTGCATTTTAAGAAGCCAAATGTCATCTCTCTAGAGGCCTCTTAGCACTTTTGAAAATGCTGATGGACAATCTAGTCCTTTCACAATGCCCTGTCTTGCCCTCTCAAAGTGATTAGCTCCTAGAAAGCTCAGAGAACTGAATCTCACAGACTATCTATTCAGAAACTCTCCCGACTGACCAAATATTCATGGATCCTTTTTCAGAATATTCAACAGGGCTTCTGCAGAAAATCAAGCTCTAAAAATCTTTTGTTTTCCTATTTTCTCCAAGGAAATATGCTATAAAATATTGCCACAGTAATGACCAGTAATAACTTGTAGAAAAATCAGGTTTTACTGGAGGTATCCTTTACCTTTTTGGGTTTATTTCCGTCTTGATTTAGCAAACATTTACATAGTAAATATCTCTCATGGACATTCAGATTTATTATCGTTATAGCATTTTTCCTTGCAACTATAATGAAGATTGATTTAATCTCTACAGCATTAGTCCCTTGCCAACTGTATACTGTCTTGCTCTCATAAATCAGTAACAAAATTCTTTAGGATGATGCTGTTTACCATTCGACTTTCTAAAATATTGTGTTTCATAAAACACAATTTATTCATTTATAGTTAAAAGATCTCTTACACTAAAGAGTGATGGGGGAAAGACAGCACATATTTTCATCACTTCTTAGCAAGTTAAGACAATCTCTATTAAGAAATCTAAAGGGTTAAATATTTTATCTTCTCAGCTGCAGGTGAATTAAATGTCATTTTTCTCATTTGGGTCATGTAGTACCAATTTCACCAAAATGAGCATGCACTCAGCAGTGTGGTGCTAATGACTGCGATCATTCCCCCCTCTCACAAAGCATCGTGCACAGGAGAAGCGGCCCCACACCGTGGTGCGTGTGGCTGTCACACACCACAACTGCCCCTTTTCTGTCTTTTTCTTTCCTGTCCATCTAAGAGACACACGTGTGTCTGCAAAGGTATTTAAGGAGAGAGTCAATTTTTTTGTTTCAAATGTGTTTCTCCCTGCAGGGATCATTAAATATTTAAATTCATTGCTAAAATGGAAGGATACCAAGTTTCCCTTCTGGACTTAGATCATCATTAAAACACTCTTCAACTGTTTTAATTACTCTTTCCCAGCTGAACTTTAACCACATGAAAAAAGCATCATCTACTTTAGTCTGTTCTGCCTTTTCAGGACTTAGAGAGTAAAGGCCAATCAGTGTATTCTTATTTGACAGGACAGTCTGAACACAGCACATCCTCATATAAACCATTAGACATAATAATGTAGATGTTTGTCTTTAATCCAAATGTTCCCAAACTACCTTTAGAACTTTACTGAAATTCACTGGTAAGAGTTAAATAATTCTACAAAGCTGGCATATGATTTATGGCATGTGCACAATATGGCATATGCAAAATACTATCATATGCAGGAATCTGCATATGGCAGTATTTTGAGGTCACTAACTGAAAAAAAGATTGGAAAGCACAGGGAAAGAAAAAGAATGCAAGCGGCATGGTTATTACTGTGGCATATTAATTAGACTATGATGGCTTTTCAAACCATTAAATGAAAAGCTGGTTATGTTGTCATACTGTGTCTTTAATGAAAGACCTAATTGTAAAATTGCCTGGTATTTATTTTTATTTTATTTTTATATAATCGACATTTTAAAAACACAATGTATAATTATGTATTGAGCAGAGGTTTATACCTTAGCAAAGATATAAAGTGAGTGTTGTACTGTTGTCAGGTGATTCATGGCAGATCTATTCAGTTAAAATAGTTAAATAAAAAATAAGGTAAAGTAAGTTAAAAAACGACTGAACAATTTCACTGAGGAATGCATCTGTCACAGAATATGACAAAAAGGCTTTTTCCAGTCTGGAATTCTCTATAGGGGCCGCTGTTTAGCTCAGCTGCCTTTTGCTGCACACATTTTTTCTATGCTGTTGTTCAAAATAAAAAGACACAATATATTGCATTAAATACTGCCATAAAATACATTGGCATCTATTAATACAACTGTCAGACAAAAAGGGTTCCTTTCTCTCAAGGAGCAGAGAGGACAAATCTCACATGGGATATAGTTTCTGTGCCTTCTAGAATTTACAGGTCCTAAAATTGGCCAGACAAAGTCTTTAAAAATTGACTAAAAATAAAAATTAATCTGGGTCCAAGTTTAAATCTTGTAAGTTTTCCTGATATCCTGATTACCTTAAATTTCAAGTTAGAAGACCCTCTTTTATCCCCATATAATTTTGAACAAGAGAAGTGAAAATATTTCTCAGCTTGATTCCTTGTATTTCTAAAGCATTTCTAAATCTATCCTTTCACAGATCAACAAAAACACCTGTTAAAATATTCCAGCTTCAAATATATCCTGCCTATGACATATGGTCTCCACCTGAGGAAGATCAAAAGCTACACAGTGAAAGTGAATCATAAAAGTTTTACTTGAAAAAATAATTTTTCATTTGCTAGCTTGAGATTATTTTAAGTTCTTGGTATGATTCCAATACTTTCAGGATACTTGTCAACAGCATGGATAGACATATGCAAGTTAGATTAGATAACAGGAGCTGTGAAGATGTAGCAAGAGGAGCCCTGAACATACCAAGAACCTCAAGTACGCACTGAAACAGCCTGGGGCTGATGTTCATACTGTCACGTTTTCACTGCAACCAAAACAAATTAGATTATAGCTTAGTTCTGTAAACTTAGTCATGCAGCAGGCAGAACTTTGAATATGGATGGGAGATTACCCATCCTGTTTCAGAATTTTTAGAGTATTTTTCCTATTTTATATATTTTGTTATTCCACTATCGACTCATGTAAGTGTTGCAGTTGGCTAAACCTGACTTGTGTGTGGAGCGAGTTTCATGTCATAATGTGGAATCCCAGCCTTTGCTGGCACAGGAGTAGTGGGCTGAGGCAAGGTGAGACTCACAGCTGGAGTCTGTGACCAGGGGACCCCCTGCATTAGCCCTGTGTGGCACGAGGTGTTCTCTTTGCCCCACAACAAGGCAGCAACTGCTGTGCTGTGCACATCTGCCCCTCACTGCCCTGGTTACACACAGCTGAGCTCTAACCCACACCAGAAGAAGAATTTTGCTATCGCAGTTCCTGTGTTTGGCAGGAAGGCTGTGAAGCATTGTCATACTGGTAGGAACACAATGGATACCTTTATTGTTAAACACAGAACATTCGTCACAAGAAATGTATTTTTAGTTCTTCTGTTACAACTGTGACCTGGCATATACACACTAACCCAGCTTTAAACAGCTGGGTACAGCACAGCACTGTGGGGATGCCAGATGTTTACATCTACTCAGATGTAGACTTAGCTTCTATTTACTACACTCAGCATATTTTACCAGTATAGACTCTGATATTTATGATGAAATACTGATGTTTAGTATGCACCCTGAATAATACATTTGTTTACAGCCCAAAGTCTGGAACAAAACCGTTAGATATTTATAACCTTTTATTGAAACTATGCCAGTGGTGGGGGTTGACCTTGGCTGGATGCCTGGTGCCCACCAAAGCCACCCAATTCTCTCCTCCACAGCTGGAAATTTTAAACATCTCCTTACTTGTCTTCTCAAAGGAGACATTTCTCTGATCTTTAGGGCTGTTCTAAATTACTTGGTCTGACTGGAAGTAAGTGTTATTCCACATCTTTAGAAATTTTTGCAGGCTATCTCCATCTTAAATGAATTGCAATTTTCTTTCAAATCTTCTTCTTACTTTACATGACAAGAGTAAAGAACAACATCAGTAGTTAGATCAAAACTTTGGAAACAGAGTAGTTTCAAAAATCAGAATACCCTAATGCAATTACCAGCTATTGTCTCATCTAAACAGTCAGCTGGGTCCACACTGAAGTCAATGGCATATGGCATTTGAGAAAAGCATGGAAAGAAGTGTTATCCCCTACGGTGAAGGTGTACCCCTTGGAATGTTATTGGAATGCTATTCAAATTCTGCCAGTCAGCCATGTTCATTTGTCCTCAGTTAGACATTGACTTTCCCTCATTCAAACCAGAATTAATGTTTAATTACCCTGTTGCTTTTTCCACAATTTTTGAACCTGTTAATATTTTAAAAATGTACTTTTTGAACTCTAAACAGTTATTTACACAATATAATTTTTTTTTATCATGGTGCATTTATGTCTCTATTAAATCTGTGGAAATGTACAGTGCCTGATCTGAAAAATGATATGCAAGCACAAGAACTTGCACTGTTCCAGTGAATAAACAGAATTCATATAGAACAAATATCAGATTACTGTCCATCTAATCATGCTCACAAATCCAAAATTCAGAACAACAGCCCACTGATTTTCTCCTGTCTCTTTGTTGTTTAAAAGCTATTAGTTGAATTCATGCAATACAAAAACAAACAAACAAACAAAATAACAACAAAAACCCCCTGACCTATACACATGCATTTAAAATAAGTAATTAAATAAATACATTAAAATAAGGGAATCTATTATGTTTTGCACTTTTTTTCTAAATGCATGTAATAACTTGAGGGTCCATATAACTTCCTTGAGAGGGTACTCCCACACCTCAGACTGGTACTGTGCCTGTGACTGTGCTCAAGTTATTAACTTCCTCCTGATCTAACACTACTGATGAAGAAGAACTTTTTGAACACACCCTGATGCTATATGGGCTGTTAAAAACATGCCTGCCCAAGGACAGCAGTTTCAGGGACGAGGAAACCTGCTTATCCTTCCCTCACCTTCTCTATCAAGGGAAACAAGCAAAGAGTTACACCAGCATTCAGTGTGTCAGCTCTGGGTCTGACCTGCTACTTTCTTGTGTTGTTGTTTCCTGCATGGTTTGGAACTCTGAAAGATTATGAAAATTATCAAATACACAGTTCCAGAGGCAGACAGAGGAGAAGGAAAAGAATCAATACATCCTTCAGCTTTACTGTAGGAAGCTACTAATGTATTTGCAATAATTATTCTCCAGAAAAACCTGTCAAATTCATAAAAAAACAGTGGAACAGAATGTCACTGGTCGTGGAATTGATAAAATTATTTACTGTACTCTATTCTGATAGAAGCTAAGCATTTTTCAAGACTTTATAAAAGAGAAACATTGCACATTAATTTGAACTGCTCATTTTTCAAAAGTTTGGGGTTTTTTTGTTTTGGTTTTTTTTTTTTTTAATTATATTCCCTGACACAATGGAACAGCCAGCTGTCAATCTATGCTATTTAGCATTTTATCTATGCATTATATCCCAAAGACCTATATAAAGGTCACTGGGAAAACAAAGAATGCCCAGATATAATCTTTAAATTCTATCTACTGGCATTCAAAAATATTTTAGACACAAAATGAAGCATATTTTTATTCCCGGAAGCATTGGCACCTTCTTGACTGTTCTCATTAACTGGGCCCAAACTCCGCAGAGCAGTTTCAGGTATGCACTTTGACTTTTGAACAGGTACATGCTGGCTCCAGCTAAATCCACATAATTATCCCCCAAATTAGTCAATCATTTAGCATTCAGCCAGCCATACTCTATGAAGTCCTGACTATTTAATAATTCATGTGAATATGAAGTATATTAAAAAATTATATATAAATGTCAATCTGGCAAGAACAGCTCCAGAAAAACATAAATCATGAAGACTGATAGAAGACAAAGCAATAGATCACATCTGCAGCAAGTGTCACCTGACTTTTTTCCAGTTGGCTTTCAACCTATAGGACTTTAATGAAGCAGCTGAGGAACTGCTCTTTATTTTGTTGATCAGATAATATGTATAATTCTAATACATTCTATCTCTTAATGAAGCACTGTTAGTCATAAACTTCACAATAAATACATATTTTATGATGAACACATTATTAATTTAGAAAAAATTTATAAGTACCGCAGATTTTAAGGAGAAAGCTCTGTTTGGCTATTGAAGCACTGATTAAAATAGGATGTTTAATGCAAAACCAACAGTTAGGTAAGAACTTAATGTGAAAAAAACCCTGGTTGCATGTAAGGAAATCTAGAAGGCCCCTACTGACTCATTCCTTTTCTGGACAAGATGTATGTCCTCACTGGAAAAGAGGAAAAATGTGTATGGGGTGTTGAAAATTTCGGGACATCATCTTGAAAGTGAACAGAAAATGTTCACATTTAGGGGCATGTTGGGGGCATCATCTAGATACAGCTCATTGTGAAGAACATCCAGAAAGGGGTCCAGTGAAGAGTATCTTCACTGTAAATTTGGTCTCCTGTGGCTCCGACTCATAAACTCAGGTTGTGTTTCACTGGATTGGTGATCTAGGGAACTTCACAGTTTCTGGCATTTGTACTTCAGGAGGAATCTCTTAATGTCTGCTTGTGTGAATGGACATTTTCCTTTGCAGTCCTGTTGTCTGTAATTTCTGATGTAGAAATAAACAAAAATACAGGACCTGTAGGAAGCCTGTGAAGCAATGAAGGGACGCACATCAACCAGTGAAATAAAAGTTGTACATACAGCCTCACCTTATTTATTGCAGAACTTCTGCCCACATAATTCTTGCAAGGAGATGTTTTATTGCAGGTCTCTCTCAGAATCCCTAATTTCTACTTTCACATTTTAACCAATAGTCTAAAATATATCCACTTGGCGAATACTGTGATGTGCAGTTCAAGAGACACTTGACTTTTAATCAGATCAGGGATATGTTCTTTTCTTTTTAAGTGCCTACCCAATCTGCTGCTGAATTTGGTATCCTTTTTATTCATGGTATTTATAAATATTTGTTGAACCCAGATAAACTTATCCCTTCCCTCATCCTCATAAAACACTCCAAGAAAATCCTAGGTTTTAATGATTTCTTGAGTAGAGTAACAAATAGCCTGTGACTAGACTTCTGTATACAGAAGTTCTTTTTCAAACTGTGCTGACATGAAGGGAATATAAACTAGAAATAACCAATTTTAAGACCTCCACTGAGGTTTGTTCTTTGACAGTTGACAGAAAGACTGAAAAATTAGCATTTTGGTAAAACCTTTATTTGTTTAAGATGCCTCTTAGCCAAAGAGACTGTCTGTACAAAAGGATTAACCTATTGACAATGACTTTCTAAATCCAAACTCATTGAATAACAAGCACTGAATGTGTTTACCTTCCTAATGCACTCACAATTCACAATGAAGCAGGCTTTCTTGTAAAGGTCAAAATGTATGAAGACTGGAATTTCAATAGGAAAACATAAAAAAAAAATTAGGGCTGAATAGAAATGAGTTTATTTTGTACAAGAATTGGTGGGATTAGGTGCATTTTGGCTATCAAAATGAATAAAAAGATTTAAAAAAAATTTAAAAAGGTTGCCTTTGCAGACCTTTTAGGTTTACCTGCTCCACATTCAATTGCCTGCATCTTAAAGACAATATCCAATCATTTCTCAATTAATCTACAATACATGAACTTGCTAATCTGAAATCACTCACATATGCATCTATATTTTCATGTTCACCACAGCTGTGTGTCCCCTCTGGGCAGACAAGTTTAAAAATGTGAAATGAATAACTATAACTTATTTCAGTTTTGTTCTGAGGAACAGTTTCACCGTGTGAGGCAACTACACTTGAAGGGTCATTTTCTGAGCTGATTCTGAGATGAGTTCTTTATAAAACTCTTCTATATATTTTACAGGGTAAATTGAAACAAGCTGATTATTCACCATAAGGCATACTGAAGAGATAATTATTAAGATAGATCACTTGTCATACACTGAAACATTTTTTTTTTCACATAAGACTGCAAATGAAGCAGTTTAGATTAGGCAAATGTCAGTATTTTGCAGACATCACAATGTGAGTATTGTATATATGAAAGGGAACATTTTTATAGAAAACATTAAAAATAAGTGATGGAATCAATACAGAACCTTGTGTCTATAAGAATAAAATCTTCACCACAATACAAAAATGCAAGCTTCCATTAAGTAATTTTGGCTACATTTACTACGGCCTTTAAATTATACACTGAGGTCAATAATGATTAAAATGGTGGCCAGGGACCCCATGTTCAGGTGCGGTGCATATACTGGTAAATCATGTTTTAAAGCAATTCTTGAGAACTTAAGTCAATTTGAGGCTTGTGCAAACCATTCCTCAAATCTGTATTCCTTTAGGCAACATTTTCTTTTCTCACAATTGCCAGCCTTTTACTACATGCAGAATACATGTGTCAGGATAGTCAGGTCTTGACCTGAACCATCACAGCTGGGTTATAAATTCTGAACAGCTCAAAATTAGCTCAACCTGTTCACTGCTTTATGCTGCTAACAATGATGACAATTAAGGATACCTTAAGCATCCAAAAGTGGGAGGGATGGAAGTCCCTAAAAGGAGCAGGTTTGGGGGTGAGTCAGTCTTGGAAGAATTTAATGACTTGAACTGTTGAAAGAGGCCCCTACCTGCATATTTCTTAATTTGGATGTCCTGGTCACAGAATACTGCCAGCATTTCCCATTGCATGTGAATATAGGTGGTAATTTTGCTCTCTAGCCTTGGCCAGAAGATTCTGTTTCTCATGGATGAAGACATGACCTTGGTCACACCATCTTTCTTACTTGTATGTCAAAATATATCAAAAAAATGTTAAGGTTTTTTTGCTGTTGGGAATCCCCAAATAGTACAGTCTTGTTTAAGGCAGACTATTGCAAACACAGAAAGTTTTTTCTGTACCTCAGGGGTTATTTCTTTCCTTTTTTCTTTGTTTTTGTTTTGTTTATTTGTTTGCTTTGGGGTTTTCTTCAGTTTTTTGGGGGGAGGGGGTCTGCAGGTGGAAGTTGTTTATTTGCTTTTATTTTAAAAGATTTTAGAATCTACTTCTTCCCTCAAGCTCTCAAATTAAACAAATTTTAAAAAGCAACCTGCAAGCCTCATCTCACTGGCAATGATTTTGGGGGTTTATTTTGCAGAGTAGGACTTTCTACAGTACAAATAAATCTCACTTGTGTTTTAGACAAAGCTTTCTCCAAGGCATCCTAAACAAACAGTGCTCATGAGAAGCAGTAGTCACCACATCAGTGAAGCCTCATCAACACCTATTACAAGGGGAAGGTAAAATTCAGTGATGCTTTGTCCCACAGCCTTATGCCTGAGCTACCAAAGATGCTTCCACTGCAAGTGCCTACATTGCTGGTATTAAAATGATAGAGTAAACATGAGAGAAACACTAATTATTGTGTTACTGAAGGTTCTTAAATTTGACAAAGATAAGCATTTCAAAAGAGCATGGACACAAAGGCATCATTATGGTCTTACTAAATTTGTACCATAGTCCCCAAGAGATAAGAATGCTAATGAAAAAAAAGCAAGAATAAAAAAAGGTGAAGGAGCAGCTTATTCCACTTTTAGGAACACAGTAATGAAATATGATATTGCAGGTGACCTCATTAAAATTGAACCAGTGTTCTGATGAAATAATAATTCAGTATTTTTAGAGAGGAGCTTGAAACGAAGCTGATGTGTCTCTGCATGTAACTACACTTATCTATAAGTACACTTACCTGCTGTAAGTACACAACATACAGCTACACTTCTAGAAGTACATAGCTAATCACAGGCTTGTCCTTCAGGATATGAAACATCAGATAAGTTGGGAAGAAGAGCTCGAATGATAACATTACGTAGAAATCATAGTTTTTTGTTTTGTGGCATAGAAACCTGGATCTTTGTATGCAAAGTGGGTATTGTGCAGAACAAGCTCTGAAATGTAAACTGCTCAAATAATCAGACTGAAGCAGCCTGGTCTTCAGAAATGTGATTTGGAAGACAAAAGCTAAAGATTTAGGGGATGACTATTGCAGTGGTAATATATGTGAGCAGCAGCAGATCATTCAGAATATTTCAACCAAAGCATGACTTTCCATTAATACCAGCTGAGACAAAGAGAGGAATTTAATATACAGTAATGTCAATAGAAGGAACAGATGTAAAAACCATTCTTAGCCACGAAGCACAGATGACAATGTAATAAACCCATGCAATATGTGTTTGAGAGCACTGCATCAATTTCCTTTATTACTTGAATGGACACCCACATCCAACACCGAAATTCTTAAGACACTTCCAAAGTTTTGTATATTAGAAAGGATGACTACTGTTGGGGGAAACAGGTACGATGATTTCTCCTGTGTTACCATGCACAGAATCACTTTGTTTTTTATTCTCCAAGATTTTCCACAATTGTCAGGTAGAATATTGATTATTTAAGTCAGTTTCTAGTATTAGCTAGAATCATCAGACAAAATGGAAATATCTATAGTTCCTTTAACTGCATACTGATTTACTTCTGCCTAATAGTGTATAGCAGGAAAAAAATCTGGAGATTAATTTATTAGGGGCAACTCTGCATTTGCACATAGTCTGACTGATATCAACACAGGCCTGTATATGTTTGAAAGTCTAATTCACTGTAAGCTGTGCCTAAAATTCACAACTAAGTTAAAAGTGAAATCTGTCTAGGTTATTGTGCTGTTCTTATATGACAAATTACATTAAGAAATAGTCAATGAACAACAGATATTTTTTAAAAAAGCATTCAGTAAAGCAGCTTCAGGGAAAGAAAAATCTCTTTTGTTTTTAACTGGTATCTAAAAAGTACTTAATTAAGTCTTTCTGTTGCAAAAATTCACCATAATGCCAAAAATCCATGACATTTAAAGTCAGTAAACAAACTATGAAAACTAAGCATCTAGATTATAAATTAAATGTTAGAAGTAAGCTAATTTCATTTAGGATAAAACCTTTTTAAATTAAAGAGTGTGTTCATGTACATGTTTAATTTCCCTCTTGTTATTACAGTGATGGTACATTCAAGGTAACTTAGCATTAATTTGGATCCAGAATTGTTTCTATATTTTGTTGCTACATCAAAATAATAATAAAAAAAGTTTTCCTTTAAAACCAGTGTAATCAGTTAGAAAATATCTTCACTGCTTGTCAGGGGACACGTGTTTTTCAGTAGTTACAGGAACAGGGAGTAGGATCAGAATAACATAAAATAAAGAAAGCATTCTGTTCTACTGGGTAGGTATTTCCTTCTTTGTGTATTTAAAACACTGTGAGTATGACTGTTGCCATATGACTTTGTTTTACTACTTCTATTTTAAAAAATCTTCCTCTGTCAGGCTTTTGTTTATTTATGATAAACTAAAAGAGAAATGTGAAGTGAACATGGAGTTTCTGACCACTGGGAGCTCTAGATGCGTGCACAGTGGAGCTATTGCAAACAGCAGGTCAGTTGTGAAACGACCGAACATGTTCTTTTTCCTGGGCTCTCCTGATATGGTTCAATATAATTTTCCCTTGATTTTGCTTTTCTTTTGTGGAAGATCAGTTAAAGCAGTGTTGAAGTGGAGGATCAGTGCTGAATTTCATCCTAGATGAAATCTGTGACTTTGATCCAGTCACATTGCACTCAGCCATTCACCAGGTGAGGACATTTTCTTGTGTCACATGTAACTCTCTGTACTCCTGCCTTCCTGAAATCTTAAGTGTGATCTTTGTGACACAAAGTGCAAACAAAAACATTACAGAATAGAAGTTAACTAAAGTCTTTGCAGCTGAAGTAAAGTCACACAGGTTTAACATCTACGCTAAAAACACTCCCACTCCCCTCACAATAAATTGTGCTTCTTTGTTTTATACAGGGAGGCCTTAAGTAAGCTAACGTTCTTTGTGTGTGTGTTTCTACAGAAATGCAGGAAAACAAAGTAAGAGAGAAGTGTGATTAGGAATTCCAGATTTTAAATTAGGGCACTGGCACAACAGGCATGTCAGAAACTTGGTATAAGGAAAATAACGAGCTGAAAACACCGGTATCAACTAACGTTATATAGAAAAAAGACAGTAAATAACTGCTGGAGAAGTGCCCTATGTTAAAGAAGGCTTAGCAAATAAGTCACCTGTATCAAGGGTTAAAATTCCAAACTGAAATATAAAGAAGATTAGTATTAGACCTATAATAGTGACAACTTGACCAGGTGCAAAAAACTGTGAAATGCTAAGGCAGATTAAACTGCAAGGGCAGAAATCAGAGCAGGACTGAGAAATTATTTTTAGACAGATGAGGTAAATGTAACAATGTTCTCACATCAAATTTGTTTTTATAAAGGACACAATTTTAGCAGAGAGAGGTATCAGGATTTTCTACACAAAACAGTGCATGTGCTCTTTGCTGTGCTGTGCCTCTCATTGTCCCTTTTCCTCACACCTTTGGCTCTTCAAAACAGCTTTTTCAGACTCCTGCAGCTGAATCCTGCTGGATTTCAGAGGAAAGGTGCACTGCACAGACAACAAATAAAATTACAAATGAAAAACTGCTGTAATTGCACTGTGGCATGGGAAAAGGAGAATGACATCCATGGAAAGTTTGTCTTGAAGACATGGAAATAACAGCAGTTCTTTGGGTGGGATTTGGAAAGAGCAAGTCACTGAAATTTGGTTTCAGGCTGAAATGGTAGCCCTGAGCTGGCTATGTTGGATATTATCGTCACTTCCTGTTCTGAGTTAACATATAGACAGCAGCAAAACAGCACCCAAATTGGGTAGTGAGAGAACAGAATCTATAACAAGTTGATCTTAGCTCCTGAAGATGTTAGGGGAATATTTCGCTATAGATGAGGTGCATCTTTATGCACTCCTCTGAAAATTAGCTATACTGTTTTACATTCATGATACTGCTTCAAGTACAAAGAATTTGTTACAAATAAGGTGTAAATCATAAGTTGGCTTGGTTTGTTTTATCTAACTTTTTACACATATATTAATCACATTGTAAAATTGAGGTGTCATTTTCCTTTCTCAAACCCTAACTAAATCTTATCATTATGTAAATAGACATCTGCTCCTTAAAACACAGCTAGAAAACAACCCACATTTACTACAGGATAACAGGATGAAAAGGTATTGCAACATTACTTTGCTTTTGCTTTATTTGCTTCAGCAACATCAAGGTCTAAAAGCACTGAGTTTCTCTGTGAATAATGTTGCCACTAATATGTTTCTTCAGATTCTGGGAACCATGGGAAGAACCAATGTACAGCAAATCACAGCAGTTTATATGTAGCATGTTGAAGGTAGCTACTCCCTTTGAAAGAATAACCTCCAGTGTGATCTGATTACATAGATTTAAAATATCAGAAACCCAAGGACACAAGAAAAAGCACGGCTGAGCAAGAGCACTTGACTGCAATCCAGCTACCTAAATCAGGTACAGATAAACACACTGAAGTGCACATCTGCAGGTGAATGTGCTTTGTGCTCAAACCTGTTTATCTTACTGGAGCTGTTTTCCAGTGGAATGAAATGCTTCCATTTCATGGTTTTATTTTCTGCTAGGAGTTTGCTAAGACATGGAGCTGGCATTCATCACTTCAATAATGCCAAGAAAAGAAAGAGGAAAACAGAGAATAAATGGAAAATCCCCAAGTATTTCAGACAGGGTTTCTGAAAGATTAATGAAACTCCACTTAAAAAAATACTATAGAAGTGGCCCAAATTAAGTAGGAATACAGTAGCTATAAATACTGAAATATTTGACTAACCAATAAATATTTCTTAAATTATATTGCTATGGTAAAATGACAGTTTACATCCAGTATAAGACACAGACATTTGTTCAAGGTTCGTTCCATTATGGGAAATGATACTCCAAAGCCAAACTTCTAACAAGAGTCACAGATAAGCTGGTGGTGTTGCATGATAAGAGGAGCAGTCTTTTACAGATTATGATGACAGACAGAAATATAAAATTTCCAAGAGAGAAGAAAACACAAATTCAGACAGATTTTGAACTCCTTAATCATGAGCAAGGTACAAACTCTTTTAAGTGATAGCTCTGTTAGAATGAAGGTGATTCTAAATCACTGTAAAAATCTAAAGATATGTCTAACATTTGCATTTCAAAATGCTACAGAAATGGTTTCAAGGCTTCTAAACTCAAGATCAAGAAAGATATTATTACAGTTTGAAGGTTCCATGCAACAAAAGAAAACAATGCTGCTCGTTCTGTTAGAACACATTTTCTGATACATTTGGGATAGGAGGGCACATAAAAGAAAAACCAAAACTGCTCATAATTCTCCACATTATCATGCATGTGCATGATAATGTGCTAATAACTAGCTCTTTGGTCTATTCTTTATTTCCCCTTTCCCTGGACAGAACGCAGACCATGCAGCTTTCCAAACACAGCAATATTGCATGATAGACAGAAAAAAAAAATATTGTTATCTTCGGCTTTGAAGAGATGGGACTATAACCTAATATGCAAGGGGCTGATTCAACTGAATTCTTTATCGTATCCAGAAAAATCTATGTGCTTATTTTGAGGATAGGTCAAAATTGTCTGAATTCCCTCGAAGGGCTGTGGATTTTTGAATGCTGTGTCCAGAAATAAAAATGAAGATAGATATTGAAATAATTTTTTTCCTTCTGCATTTCAGATGGTAAGAGTAAGCAGTACTAAGGCTGAGTACAGACATCTTTTCTAAAGGGTTTGTCAATACTAGAGCATACCTCTGACAGAGTGGTTATTTCTGATAAGAAATAAAATAACTGAAAAATTCCTATGTTACGTATAAATCAAGAAGGCAGACGAGTAATCAACTTTTAAAATAATATGTAAAGTTGTTCGCTCTGTAAAACAGTTTTCTATCCTTTGTCTTGGGCTTTAGTACATTTAGCACATTTCTTCAAGTACAAGTAGCAGCATCTTTCAAGTTTTCTTTCATTTAAAACCTCTAAACACCTAACAAGAAAGGTAGGGTACTTGTTTATCTAGTAGCTGGATTTAGAATTCTGAAAATAGCTCTATTTTTCTTTTTTACCTCTTATGTTATTGACAAGAAGAAACAGAAAGCATTTCATACAGTTTTTGTTACACCAGTTAAGGATATAATTTCTACTTACGGCCTCAAGTCTTGCTGGGATAATTTTGCACTTTGTATACCAAAATATTTGAAATTTTCATCACTAAGAATACAGCATTTTGTAGCAGAAATTAATGGTGTCTTTTGATGTTCTTTCATAGCCATTGTCCTTTTTTAATACAGCATTTACTTCTAAGCTATATAACAAAAACCTAGACCACAACATATTAAATCAACGCTATCTACAAGTTGTCTCTAACAAGGACAGAATGGAAAGATTTCTTTTTCTGTGAACATGGAAGCATTGCTGTGTTTCATTCCAGGTTCCAGTAAAATAAATGCTATGTTTCACATTATTAAACGCATTTCTTTGGTGAGTAGTAGAAGTACAATGTAGTTGTCATGCTCTAGGATCTTGCTCTTTTCTTACATACCGTTTACTCTCAGCAGGATATCAGAGAGCAGAGTATAACTGTTGCATGAAAACAGTTTCGGTCTTAGTGGTGTTTTAAAACATAAAATCTTCCAAACGAACCTCTTGTCACCCCATCTTAGAAGATCCCTCAAAAAAAATTCACATTAGAAGCCAAAAATGGAGATTTACACCACACTGCTCATTGGCAGAATGCAGCTGGCACCATTGCAGGATTTGCAAGTGCAATACCAAAGACAAAGCTGAAAAATCCTCATTCCACACAGCGTAATTATTAACACTAGGCAGTTATTCCAGTCATAGTCACAACACTGAAAGTGACCCAAAAAAGGCTTTACGCTTTGATACAAATCTCACAGTGAAAATTAATCATTAAAGAGGATGCTGATAGGAGTTTCTTAATGGCTGCACTACACTCAGAAAATCACGACTACTACATCAAAGGAAAGAGCAAACAAACTGCTGTAAGCCATCATTTAATTGCCACTGGGAGCAGAATGTCCTGCAGCATGTCCAGTGACCGTGGCAGGTTGTGCTGAAGGTTATGGTGTAGTACATAACTGGCAATCGTGCCCGGGATATCCTGAACACACGGAACCTACAGAATTAAATAGTCTTAGTTCTACTGTCGGGAACTGTCTTTTTTGACAAGCTCTTTTGCATAAATTTTGGTGAAATGTGTCTAAATTGGGATGGCTTTTTGCTTTCCAAATTGTTCTTACACACAGCAGAGCACAGCACACCTCCTGTGCTTGCTTTGCACGTAGTATAAGCCATTCAAGCGTAACCTGAAGGGATTTGCAGCTACTTCACACCCTTTATCTCCATCCACAAACCACTAAGGCAACTGTCCAGTTTGAGGGAAAACCGACCACATGAGATGAGGGCAGAATATGTCTCAAATGATTAGAGAGGAATAAAAAATTCTTAAAGCTTATGCAACATAACAACAATGCTCCCTTCTCTCTATTTCCTGTTTTCCATGCCAAAACATCACTATTCCAAACTGAACAAAGATGATTTTAATTTAAAACTCATGAAAAAGTTCTGCTAGCAGCGATCCACCCAAAACCTAAACATTCCCCCAGTTTTCTACCTAATCTTGACCAATGTATCCACGTGAGCTTGAAAGAGTGATTAAGGACAGAACCTTATTAATTTTATGAAAATAGCAGATTCTTAAGGGAACTGTGTAGATCTCCCAAATCTGTAACCGGAGCCAATGTTTCAAAGGTCAGAAACCAGCTTGATGGCAGCCACAAAGCCATTACAGCTTAACAATACTACTGCCCATGTTTGTTCAAAATACTGGAACCCCAAATGACTTCCCATGCAGAAATTAAAGGAAGAGATTTTGGTAGTAAACACAGGAGACAGATGAGTCACAGAGGAGCAGAGAGACACTGGAGCTGTGATAGGATAAAAGAAAGGCTCCGTTAAAAATTTTTTGAGGTAGAATTAATCATGAGAAACCTACACTAGGTGTTAAACTTTTAAGCTGGAAGCAATCAAAATCATGTGAAAGTGCTGTAAATAGAAACACAAAGGATCATGTCCACATTTTCAAAGAGTAGGATTATACATGCTTCAGCAAAAGGACTTTCAGCATGGGGATATTCTTTTGACGAGTATAAATTTATTTCATATTTTGCAATGGAAAGTACTGCACTAGGTAACACAGATATTAAATTGTTTTCTTCATGTCATTCACTACATTTGCCTTGCGTTTTCTGTATTTACTGCATTTCAGCAGCTTATAGAATGGCAGAGCAATGGAAAATACAGCCTGAGATTTTTCAATGCCTTCCACATTGCTTCCAAATACAATTTAAGCTGAGGATTTCAATCCCTAAGGTGTTAAACACTTTTACTCCTTGGACCTTGGTGACCACAAATTCCCTCATGTTTACACAATTCCTTTCACGTATCAAACCTTATGCTTAAAGCTGAGATTGCCTAAAGCAGTGTATTTTCAGGAAGGGGGTTTTAACTTTGTAATTTACTTTTCTTTCTCCAAAGGCTTGCCAGAGAGTGTGTCTACCTTTTTTCCCAAACTTCAGATCTGGAGGTAAGCATGAAAATAAGCAATACATAGTGGGATATTGCTTGGGATGCTACATGTTGTTATTTTGACCCAACCCATCTATTTATGTAGGTGTTTATTGTGTGCTAAACATTGTAAATAGGACACCTTTCAAAGCAATGGACTACTAAAACTTATGTTTTAGGTGAAAAAATTGAAGTCTAAAATGCACTTTTAGTATTTCACATTTGACATAGAGGATTAGCAAGTGAGAGACACTAATATTTTAAATTCACTCATTTGCAGTACCACAGCAAGGATTCCCACCACTGAGCTGTGTAACTATCGAGAAACTGAGGTCCTGGCCTCCAGGCAAGAAACCTCTGGACACTTCCCAATTCACCAAAACACGGTGCTTTTAATGAGTTATTCTTATGAAGACAAGGCCCTTGCTGATAAGTCCCTTTCACCACTTAAATCAATAGAATCACTTAAAAATACACAAAAGAGATTTCTATAAGAGGTAAATGGTATTTATATTCCACAGCATGAGCAGAAAATCTGAGAAACAACAAAGTGGAACTAGTAGGAATATGTCATTCATTCACAGCCACAATGTACAAGGCCTAGGAAACTGCAGGAGAATATGTTATTTTCCACTGTTTAGCAGAAATGCAAACAGAATGAAACAGGCACTTACAGCCTTTAGTTTTTGGTATGGGCTTTTTGTGAACACAACAGTTACTGTACAGTGCAATAGAGTTTGCATCCCTATCATCATTAGATTCCAGGTTTCAGAAGCTTTTATTTCAGTTGTTGAAACCAATATTACCTTAAAGGGCAGGACATCAACATAACACCTTAATTTGTAAGGCCGAGGATGAAAGGATTATTAGATTTTGCAACAAGATTTACAGCTAAGTGAGATTCTCCTTACACCAGTGAGAGTACCAAAAATTGAAATAAATGGAACTCTAATTTAAAAGAAAGTTGAGATTTCAAACTTGACAAATCATTATCAGGGTCAGAAAAATGAATTGTATATTCATTCTGAGTACAGTCTCTTATTGTGAAGTATCTAGAAAGATTAAACACAGTAACTTTGAGAAAATATAAACCTGTTCTGACATTCATCTCAACATAAAAAGGCTTTATTATGGCAGCAGACAAAGCATTCTTTCATTTGAAAAAAAAAATTCAATTACACAGATTTTTTTTATACGTGGTCTGATTTCTTCAGCATGGCAACAGTATGTCCTATATGCTTTGGCAGACTATAGTATCATTTATTATTAACTTTGCAAAAGGTATTATTAAAAAAGGAGTTTAAATTCACAGCTTCTGGTAAACAGAAAATAAACTCAAGATGAAAATTCAGTGAGCCTGTGAATTATGCACAGAGGCTTTCAATGCATTGCTCAGTAATTGTAAAATCTGTGGAAGTGACCATAAATAAGTAAACTCCATAGTCCTCCTAATCCCTTTTCTACAGCGCACAAATAACTACCTCCCTCCTTTCTGCTGAAAGAAAGTAGGAATCAGAATAATCAGTAGGAGCAGTATCGGTGAAATCATAGTTTTAAAGGCTTCCTTGTTTCAGGTATCCATTTATACCTGTTGCACGACAAATTCGTCGGCAGTATACTGAGAAAAGCTGGCATTCATGAAAAATTTAGTCAAAGGAAAGAAAAAATTCGCAACATTATTTCACCGTTTTCATCATCATCATATTTTTATTGTGGGCTGGTTAAAACTTTTAATTAAAAATCTTGATTAGTCCAGGCCTGTGATACAGATTGATTATACCAAAAATTTTGTGATGCTTTACTCCAAAAGTTTTGTACTGGGCTAAAACAATCATGCCCAGCTTGCTCTCTAAAACCTGAAGATTCATTACACAAATTACTGTTGAAAAATGCTTCAAATTTCTAGCCTCGTGGGATTTCACTCAGACAGTGAAAAACTTGAGCCGTTCACAAGTTCCTCAGACTCCAACATGTTTTAAACATGATGGCATAGCAGTCTAAGGGTAGGTTATCATAGGCTTGCACGTTATAGCCTGTCTAATCTTCCTTTCTCACAATATTTCCCTTGGAACGATGTTTATCTGTGGAAGTTTTTTGGTCTTTAATGCAAGAATTGCATTAAAAGGGACAGCGACTGAGTTTTCCTGCTAATTCGTGCTTCGCTTTATTTCTGCTGCTAAATAAGAGACTCAGTGATTAGGCAGTGAGTGAGCACATACAACTGCTGATCTAAGGGAAGCAATTCTCAATGCCTGCTGCATTAAAGAATTTTCAGGGTGCACTGTCCATAGTACAATAACAGAACACCTCATTTTGAAACCATGTGGTAGATGCAATTCCTGCACGAAAAAGACGTTTGGAGTTTACTGAATAGTTGGAAAGTGGCAACATAGTGACAAAAAAATCATGGTTTTTATATAAATGTACAGACTTTAAGTAATTTTGGTTTGAAATTAAAATAATAGTACCGAGTACTGTAAACTTCAGTAGAGGTTGCCTCCATGTTAAAAACAGGAAAGCCAGATTTTTATTCAGCTAAAAGTCAATTCTCGCAGTGGCTGGTCATTTATAACATATACGATGAGGAAGTATTATTCGGATCTTTTCTCATGTTCTTTAAGGAGATTAGATGAACATAATCCATTTTGTCTGGTCTCTTGTAAAGCTACCACATTTATTCAGAGCAAACAAGAAGTGAGATTTGCAAAGATTTCCAGTTCTGTGAAGGTACATTTTGAAGTACTTTGTAGGTATTCAGGGAATCAATTTGTGCTCTGAGGAATCTGGAAACTTCAGCTTTAAGAAAGGTGGTAATATTTCTTGATTTATTTGAGAGCTGGAAGTTACTTTTGGCAAAAATCCTAGAACTATTCTTACTATTGCTTTGTTAGAAAAAAGTATTTAAGATAGGAGCAAGAGAGCATGAAGCTCTAACTCATCAAGCCAAACACAGAGCAAGCTAGAAGGCAGAGCTCAGGTCAAAAGCCTAAGAGGAATGGAAGCCTTGGCTGAAATGAAGAATGTCCATCAGAAGACTCAGCACTGCTTTTAGGTCCCATGATGGAAAAAAAGAACTCCTATATAGGGTCATATGGGGGACACTTTGAGAAAAGACTGCATTAAGTCTGGATGTGAACAAATCTGTTTCCCTTTAATGCATCAGCTACAGTAATGGTAGAAATGTTTGCAACCTAAAGTACTTTTAGTCCCTTTCAGAATCTACGAAGTGTAATATAGTGGAAAACCAAGTGTGTCTCAGAGTAGTCCTGTGT
Organism: Oriolus oriolus; assembly: GCA_013400235.1. Taxonomy (NCBI): domain Eukaryota; kingdom Metazoa; phylum Chordata; class Aves; order Passeriformes; family Corvidae; genus Oriolus; species Oriolus oriolus. Next base: position 24,258 of record VXBT01011696.1, read on the forward strand.
GCCACACTTTCAGGGAGAGCTTTTAAAAGGGGTATATGTGACTTTTTAAAAATGCATGCACAAAATTGGAAGCAAACGTTAGATCAAAGGAGTGGAACATATACTGCACCTTGCCTTGGAAATCTGGAAATGTTTGCAGCCTGGTTTTTCCTCAGGATGTTTATGAGACTAGCAAAGATGGGGTTGTTATTGCTAGGAGTGACAATTCTAGTTCTGGGGTCAGAGCTGGTTTTGCTCTGAAATGGCACTTAAACTGCAGCTCCAGTTGTTTCTAGCCCATGCAAACACAAACTGCGTATTAAATTCCACAAAGTGTTACATAATTTACCTGCCTTCTCCACATCCCTGAACAGACTCTAGTGTCCTTTTCTCATCACCTTAATAACTTGATGGATGACAGGGAAAATACTCTATTATTTTTCTGTCTTTCCTTGGAAAGACATAATTAAAACCCAGTATTTTAATCTCTGAAAAGTAATTAAAGTGATATGCAAAGAATTCTTCAAATTTATCCTAAATTTTAAGGAACATGATGATTATATGACGATTAACCACTAACGTCAATCACGTGCATTTCCAAGTGATTTAGAAAATGCTTACTCTATACATAAAATGGATATGAGGAAGAAAAGCACCATGTCTTGATTTATGTCCATTTTTTAGACTAGGGCAAAGCATGGAGTCCATTAATCTTGCCTTTAAGGTAATTTCAGCAATGATTAACAAGAAAACCACTCAATAGTTTTATGCCAATAACCTCAATACAGTTAAACCAGTGAAATGACAAATATATGATGAAAGAAAAGGACATTTTGACTAAAATATTGTCTAAAAGTCATGTTTTTAAACTGAGATATCTAGATTTAATTTATGGTACTGAAAGATATGGCACAACTGATCAAACTAGTCTAGCATGTGTTTCTACTTTCACTTTCAAACATATGAGTGAATGGCAAAATGACTAAAAGTAAAAGTTTTCACCATGAAATTGGATTACAAAGTCTGCATTAAAAAAATTATTTTCTTCCAGCTGTTATATTTTGCTATACTTTAAAGAAGTTACTGCACAAATAATCTTTGGTTTATGCTCATGAGAGGCATATAAATAGATTTACAGATATCCTATCTATTAAGTTTGACTGGTATTGACGGAATAGAAAAAGAATTGTGTACTGCTCTTACACACAATCCAACCAGTGTTGCTATCCCTTCTAAACAGCAGATTCAAAAACCCCTTCAAGAAAATACTGCGTCTTTAAAAATGTATTGCAAAGCTCTTGCCACTAAAACATGTGACCTATACTCTACTAGTGGCAGCACTGGGACAAGCATGTTTTTTGCTGACCTGGATAGAATATTTTTGCACAGCTAAACATTTTCTGTGTCCACCACTCCTTTCCTGCTAAATTTCTACCTCTCAGCGTGTTGGTGAGAGCAGGACAGGGAGCCCAGGACAGACGCTCAGGCGCTATTTTATTATTTTATCAGTCTCATATACAGAGTTGAGACCCAAGAGATGTTACAGGCTCACGCCATCAAGGCAATCCGTGATTTCCTGGTTACATAGCATTCTTAAAGGCTTTTCAGCCAATAGCATATTCTTAAAAGTTACAGACAACTGTCTTAACCAATCTCTAAAAGCGCACGTACTACTGTTACAAACAATAATTACTTGTTTATACCTTATATAACGATGCACAGTATTCCATTAAGCTTAATCTTATCTGTCTTGCTCAGCATATTTTTGAAGCTCTAAAAGCTATCCCACCCAAACCCACAAGCTTTAGCCATTGTTTTAATGTCCTTGCTTGCAGTATAATTGTATCTTCTTTAAGTTTTCCCAGCCAAAGCTAAATCCTAAACTCTGCTGCTTTATTTCCAAAGCTTACTTTTATGTCTCACACATAAGAACCTTTCTACCTTTCTTCTGTGATTCCCACACTATCCATATTCCAGACAGCATGAATTGCTCTCAATACATCAATGAACAATATTTGCTGGGGAGAAACCCCTCAATTTAAACAAAAAATTCATATTCTAATCTAAGACTTCATGAATTTTTAAGAGTAGAAGCCTAATATATGCAAAATCCCTTTCTCAAAATTGACAGTATCAACCTTACTTGACAGTTCTCAAAAAAGGTTATAGCTTGAGTAATTGGCAAAGGAATTCACAGAAGTGATTTAGAATACAGTTGAAAATAAGGAACTCACTTTCAGAAAATTCTAAATTGATTACAGAACATTCACAAACAAGTCACTTGATAAATTATTTACTGTTTTATTGCACAACATTGAATATGACTGTATCTATATGTATTGAATAATAAGCTACACGACACTTCTGCCATTATTTAATTGATAAAATGAGCACTCAGGAAATGATCAGTCTTTTCTTGTCAGAGTGCTCAGAGTAAGTGATGGTGATGATGACAAAGATGACAGATATTTTTCTCCCTTTTTAATATTAGTTTGACAATACCAGCATCCCCTAGATTTATGAAATGTGATATCATTAAAATCTCAATATTTCACCATAAATACTTCAATTTAGAATAGATTCAAAAATTGTTTATGTCTTTCCACTGAGGGACTCAGATATAAATGACACTGAAATTAATATATGAACTTCACCAAAGGTTTCCTAGCAGAGGCAGGCATTCTAACATCTGTGGAGCAATGCCTCAAGCATTAAGCTCAAACGCTGCTTAAAAAAAAAACTCCCTTACTCAACTGCTCATGGTCCCCGGTGTCCTGCACTCCTGTTGCTCACCCCTTCAGCCTGGGTCAGATCATCTGTGCTCAATTGAACTCACAGTCAGCAGATCAAATTTTAGAGCATTGGATGAACCCTGTCTAGCACACACGACCACCTTTTAATTAACATTATTTCCCAGCTTGCAGGGGCTTCCTGGGAGAACACTCAAAGATGTAAGGCTTTTCCTGGTGTGGATATTTCACCTGCAGCTCTGGAACATTTTCTACTGCACTAAAAAATATAATAATTATAAAAAAAATAAAACCAGCAACAACAAAAAACCCCCATATCTTCCCTGAGGTTGAAAAAACATGACTCTGTCCTCTAGGTGGGCTCTCAAGACATGGAAGCCAGTCTGTCATATCCATGCTCCAAGAAATTAATCCTCTATTTTTAAACTGGCCAATGTGGGCTTAAGGAGCTCGCCAGGAAGCTTCACGTTTCCTCTGTGACTGACCTAGAAGTCCCCATCTTGATCTGAGCTGGGAAATGTGAGAGAGCCCAGGGTCACAGCTTGCTGTGATATCCACAGAGCACTCCCCTGCCCCGAGCTCTGTGCCATGAGTTATTTGGCCTGATGTGGCCATAAGCTGGGCCAAATAATACTTGTTCCTAAGTCAATTATTTGAAAATAGAACAGGTAATGTGAGAGTTACTGTGGTACTGTTAACTTTGTAGAGAATTGAAGTGTTTGTAGCATCTGTAAAACTGATGGATTGTTTCTCATAGAGCCAGCAGTTCTATAGCAAATACTGCTTTTATGGGCAGGAAAGCAGCAAGGTCAAACAGCTGTGAAGGGTATACTGGAAACACAACCGACTTCCAGGGGAATAATCCATGCCCTGGAACTTGTTGTTCCTTTGAAATGAGAGCAGATGTGAAAATATCCAAAAAAATAACCATCCTTGCTTTTTTAACAACTTCATGTACCTAAGATGAACAGAAAGGCTAGGAAAAAATTGCAAGGTTTTGAGTTTGCTTTCAAGGAAGATTCAGCAGAGATAAATTCTTTTCCAATAGGTTACTACATGCTCAGGTCTTCCCAAATGTACAAAGAATACCCAGAGTGTCTGCGTTACCACCGCTAAATCTCAGAAATTACAAAAAAACAAAGAGGGGATTGGGTTTTTTATCTACTCAATCGTGAAATAATTACAATGTAAGGAAAAGCAACAGTCATTTGAATTTTACTTTTTATTCTCTTCCCTCTATCTTCTCAGTTCATATTTTTGTCATTGAATTGGCAAGGAAAAAGACAAATGAACCTCCTTAGAGGATGTATTTCTCCACAGTATAGAAGTATCTAAAGTTATTTAAAGTAAAAGTCTGTTAAAAAATTCACTGGCAAAATATGCCTGACAAAATATAAATTTTATTTTTGAAAATACATCAAATAACATTCTACCAGATCTTGTAAAGAGCTAAGATATTGTGAAAAGCACATGAGTTTATGATACAGTCTAGTTTAAGACAATCTTTAGTTCTGATTACAGCTTGTCATCACTGGAGAAACATTAACTGTAACACTAAAAAAAACACAGGTCTTGTGTCAAGCTAGGAAAGGTGGCTTGACTTTGGCTATTGCTCAAGCAAACAACCCTAACTGAAGTGCTAGAAAATTGTGTTAAGTAAATATAAAACTAGATAATTATTACAGATCTCTGTTTAATTCCTGGTTTTGTTAGTCTTCCTGTGTGACCTTCAATGAGGCATTTAATCTCTTTCTGTATAAAAGTGTAAATAGTTATCTGAGAAGGACTATGGGATACTAGCATATAAACAGCTAGCAGCAAAAAAGTGACATAAATTCTTCATCTGTTTTATGCAAAGCTTGCCTCCAATTGAGTAAATAGAGCTTTTCAGTCTGAATTATAGTGTGCGTGCAATATTTTCTTTATAATGAATTCATTTTAGTCACTAAATGCATTATGTTTCTCAAACACCAGGAAAGTGGTGTCAACCATACCTTCCATCATTTATGATGAAATTACGGTCTCTCTTATTAAAATCAGAGTTTTAATACTATTCCTAGCCTTTTTTTAATATGTCTCTTCAAGGTGGAGTGTTACCAGACAACATACTCTGACCAAAAAATGTGCTAAAATAGAGAGAGTTCTAAGTCTACTTAAAACCAAATTTCACATTTATCCTTTTACTTGAATAACCCTGCTCCAATTAGTCCATACCGGCAGGGCAGTGTGGCCTCCTCTCAGCACCACTGAAGGTGTGAACCCCTCCCACAGCGTGAGCTCTGTGAGCACTCAGGACTGCTTGGTGTGGAAGGCAGAAATTTAAAAGCTGATTATAAACACACCATGTAGCAGAACAGCGGTGCAATGACAGTAAAGTATTTCCCCCTCATTAAAATGGACAGAATTATTTTCAAAATTGTTCATGTCTAATAGGATGCCTTGCTATTTAAAGAATCTTAACTCTGCCATCTTGTCATGAAAATAAATTCACAGAACTTCTTTCCTATCTCATTTAGCAACAAGATGCAAATGTAACTAATGTTTCCCTGAAAATTGAGAAAAATATGAGTACAGTGCTTAATCAACATCACTAATGTTATGCTGTTAATCACTCACTATTAGTCTGAAATTACTTCAGCAAAATAAACAAGCACCTTTTTCAGTCTGCAATGCAGTTTAAGATAACTTTCAAACAGAGAAACATTTTAGCTAAGAGGTGATGAAAAACAGATTCAGATTTTACCTTGTTTCCTCACATATCCCCAGGCCAGATCCTTGCACAGGCTCAGTACAAGAAATTTATGAAAGCAGCTCCAGTGAGTTAAGTGCCTAAATCAAAAAGTTATGATTAACCCCCCTATCTAATCATGTTTATATATATATAGATATATAGATAGATAGATAGATAGATGTAGATAGATAGATAGAGATATATAGATATATACGATAGTTTCTTAATACAAAACAGTTGTAGAAAGTTAAGTAAGAGCAGAAGTATTAACAGGAGAAGTTCTATTTTGCTACAGAATAGGATATCAACTCCTTCAATGAATGTCTTACATGCAACAAAAGTCTCATAAATCAGAGACAAAAATTCCCACTGCTTATGTTTCTGTTACAGATAACTTGACTGAAACAATTCTGTATCTGTTAAGAATTTTCCTGTTCCAAGTAAAAAGTAATACTGCATAGCAGTAATCATTAGCACATAAAAATGAGGAAAATGAGACGGCAGATACATAAAATATAATTTATCTCACTGCAAATCTGCCACCAAACATTAGCAGAACATCCTAATTATCCTTTCCCTTTCTCTGAAGCTCTTTTAAACAGAAAAGTGTCCATACTGATAGTTCTTAATGATGTTTGGCAACACCCCTCTATCCCCCACAAATTCCCAAACACCAAAACAAGAAATGGAAAACACTGGAGCTTTTTTGAGGACGTTCTAATAGGAAATTAAATTATTTATGGAGCCCTGTGCAGCCTGACCTTGAATATTTCTGGGGATGGGGCACCCACCACCTCTCTGGGCAACCTGTGCCAGTGTTAATTATTCTTTTATTGTGTTTCTTGATGATATGGCACATACTTGACATGCAGTTTCACTCTAAATTGAGTGTGGCACAGAGAGGCTGGGTATCCACACCCCTGTGCTCCCCGATTCCTGTTGCACAGGAGGGGAGAAAAAGCTCACAAGGGCCATTTCTGGGTAACTGACTGGGAATTGCTGTAAGGATTTTTTTGCTGTAAGATAATTTTTGCCAGATCCGGCAGTACAGTTCTTCCTAAAAGAAGTAAGACTATATTTCTGGACTAGAATCCTGAAAGGCTCTTCCAAACAGCACAATTCATTTTCATCCAGGCAGTTTCACTGGATGAACATCAATATATTCAACTACCATATATTAACGTCAGTCATCAATTTAAATTAACTCAGAAGTTTGGCTCCTTGTTTCTATCAGATGTAAGTCTGTCTATAATTCAATTTTTTCTACAAAGCAAAAAACAGCATGAAAAAACAAGTCATGGCACTCAAAGCAGCCTCAAAGAATTTTGAGGTAACCCATGAAGACCTTTTTATATGAGATCCGAAATGAGGTGAGAATTCAGATCTTCCTGCCGCTATCAGAGTCATTACTGGAAAACTGGGATCACTAAGTCACTTGGTTGAAAAAGAAATTTCTGAAGGATATAAAATTTGATGCATTTAAGATATATTTTCCAATAAAAAATAAAAGCTTTGGTGCATAACATTTTTTTCCAATAAATAGAATAATTTAGTACTACTACAGTACAGCAATTTTTTTCTATTGAGATATTATTGAAAATACATTGCTTGCAATGAAACCAAACTACTGAAAAACAAATGCTTGAAAGACACAGACAGACAGATCAATGTTTGAAAAAGTCTTGTTACTGTTATATTCCCCACAACACTTGAACAGGAGGCTCTTCAAAACTTCACAGCTGCACTTCTTACCTGCCCATAAGGGCTCATACTCTTGTATTGCTACAACTTTCATCCCTTTGATTTCACTCAAGTTCATCCTTCTTTGCACTTGAGTCTTGTCAACTGCTGTGCTCCACGTTCAAGTCTCAGTCAAAGCATGAATGATCCTAAAGTTTGGTAAGGATTTTAAACTTCACTGTGTCATAGGAGTCATATAATTCAAAAACAATGCGCCAGAAACTGGTTGATTTTATCAAACATTTTTCAATAGACTTGCAACTTTCCTGACTTTTCATCTCTATCCTGTCCAATAAACTTCCTTGTCTGATTCTTACTACTCTATTAATTCATCAAAGACAATGCGACTTGTAAATGTGCAAAGGCAATGAACTCTGGTATCCTCATATTTCTTTGAAACCCATATTTGCTTAGGTTACTGAATATATGTGAATTAATAAATCTCAAAAAATTGTTTATCAGGAGGTGTAGAGATCAACCTGGATGCTAAGCAAATATACATTATCTTGAAATCGAAAATTGCCACTGAACTCCTAATAAAGGATAATTTTTTGCTGTAATATCTTAAAAGACTTTACCAATGTCAATGAAATCCAGTTCCTACTCTAAAATGACTCCCTTGTTACTCTGTATCGAATCTGAAAAAGGCTTTTTTTCATTTGACAAACAATAGGGATTACGGCTTTTTAATATCAGCTTTGCTATCTTGGTATAATTCAAAAATAATACCAGTTTATACCAAATCTAACTGAAAATCAATATCCAGCCAAATATCCTTTATTTGTTGCTTTTTTTTTCCCATGCCCATCAGGAATGCATAGCTGATGCCTTCACAATGGCATAGAGCAGGAACCTAGCTTGGTTCAGGAATGGTATAAAGCCAGCTGTTGGACAAAAGAAGAGAGAAAGCAAGAACAGAAGAAAGCAAGGCAGAGGTGGGTTGGAAGAGAAGAGGCAGAGAAAATGAGAGAGATAAAAGGTGGCTAAAGAGGTAGGCCTCTCACTCAGTACAAACAGGAATATGTCAATACCTGATGGCTCTCCAGATTTAACACAAACTCCAAAGCTGAAAAAGCTATTTAAGTTTCCTAATGCCCAGCTCAATGCAATCACACTGTTATTTCAGGTTGACTGAATTGCACCAGTTCAGGCTGCCTAGAAATCATTATGCCTTTGCAACAGGCAACATAATGGTCCTTTCAGGAAAGAATTTAGACTGTTTCATCTGTCCAGTGCTGCTGAGATGAACACCACTGAGGCAGCATTCAGAAGAGAGAGTTAGCACAAACACAAAACTCCAGTTAGCACACAAATGTCTTCACACTTAGTACAACACTGCAGTGATGCACCACACCTCAAAATCACCACACTGCTGCTTCCTCACTTCAAGGAGTTGTATTAATTTCTGTGACAAAAGAAATTGATCTGCTAAGCAGATAAGGTGAAGTCTGTGCATGCTGTCTATCTGGAGTTTACTAAAGACTTTTTCTTGCTGTTTCCCACAGCATTCCCTTGGAGAATGGCTTGGACAGGAATATTCACTTCTGGGAGGGTGGCTGACACCACTTGAAGGAGGTTGGAGCCTGGTGGCCAAGTTGGTCTCTTCTCTCACAGGACAAGCGATGGGATGAGAGGAAACAGCCTCAAGCTGTGCCAGGGGAGGTTTAGATTGGATATTAGGAAAAACTTCTTTACTGAAAGGATTGTCACTGTACTGAAAACACTGGAACAGGCTGCCCAGGCAATTGCGGAGTCCTGGAGGGATTTAAATTCCTGGAGGGATTTAAAAGATGTGTGGATGTAGCTTTTGGGGCCATGGTTTAGGGGTGGACTTGGTTGTGCTGGTTAATAGCTGGACTTGATGATCTTAGAGGTTTTTTCAAACTAAATGATTCTATGACTCTAAGTCTCCAGCTCAGCTGAGTTCCTTGCTGAAAGTTAAATATTATCACATGGCTGACAATCTAATGTCAAGCAACTTCTCTGTTTTTAACTCTCTGATCTCTAGGTTTATCCAGAGAAATAAATTCTCCAAAGACTGAGAGTTTTTGAAGTCTGGAAAGTAGTTTACTAGAATCAGTGCTAAGGTTTCTATTTACTTCAGAGTACTTCAGATCAGATCTTTGGTTAACCTACAACACATCAATACAAAGATGTCAAATTTTACGAAGTCTAGAATTTAAGTGGCCCTTGTGAAAAGCACTCTGATATTTGGCAATCAGATATAATGGGAATATCTGTACCAATTCCAGAGAATTTCAGTTTGAATCAGATAGTTTCTGCTCTGTGTTATCATTTAACCTGAATTCCATTTATCTGTTAAATGTCTGCTAGTCTGCAGACTAAAGATTCAGTTTTCAGTATATGGAACTGCTATTTTCTATTCAGGCAAAAAAGTAAATAATTAAGAGATTGCATTTATGCATAGTTTGAGCCTTCAAAGTGTTTATTTGAGGAGAATAGAGAGAACCTTCTCAGTTATACTGGATAGGAGCAACAACTCACACTGCCAGCTCATGCTACATCCAACAAAATAAGGAAGGAGTTAAACAATTCGGTGTATGTCATCACAAGCTGTGTATGTAATACAGCTCCAATGCACTGTATCATCTTTTGATGGGATGCAGCAAAAAATAAGAAACTTTATATATATATATGTATATATTTATTATGTGCACATAGCTGCATGTTATATGTATTATTTCGGGAATAAAGAAATTTGAAAGGAATTGTCCCAAAGTGGCTGGTGTGAAAGCAGCCATAGGATAAAGAGATGAATACCCATTTAGGGTGTCATTGCCATTTCTATTTCCACAAATGCTATCATGTGGATTTTGTTAGAATAGGAAATTCCAACAAACTAGAGAGGCAGACACCCTCATCTAGAGAATGGCCAGTGCACCTTTCTGCATTAAGGATATTTGGATTATATGACATTTTGGATACCAGATAACATATAAATCACAAACAATATCTTGTTTTAAAACAAGATAGAGATAGGTAGGAAGTTTCTAAACAGAGCACTTTCCCTGTGACTTTTGCCATTTCTGTAGTGCTGTTAAGAAGTATCAGAACACCAAGAAATCATAAAACAACCAGTGTTTAAGGATTTTTCTCTGCTTGCAAATGTTTTTGAGTACAACTTCTCAAACAGCTTTAAACACATATCACAGTTTAAAATATCAAGAGCACAAATTCTGGTGGAAGCTTTTTCTCAAGTAATCAATTTAAGAATCTTGAGACAGTCTGAAGAGCTTTCACTACTGGCAGAGAACTGTGTAGTGACTGACAAATCCTACACTGAAAAAATACACTAAAAATACAAAGTGGACTTGGTACAGGCTCAAGAAGTTCCTCTGCCTTCATTGATAGGTCTCTGCTTGCAGCTGAAGAAGCCTCAAAGAATTAAGTACTCACAGGGTAAGATTAACTTAATTATGGATGCACAATAACAGACTACCCATACTTTGGCTAAAAAGTTAAGATTTAATGCTCTAGGGGGAAGAGAGGCAGAAAAATCTAATCCAAGTGCTTTTATTTATCAGTTTAGTAGGACCGTAACTTTAGAAATAAAAAACATTTGTCATAAAAGTAGCTGCCGTGTTATCTTTGTGACAGACCATTTGAGACATACAATGGTAATATCTATGTCCTTATTCCCTGAATTAGGATCATCAATTCCTTAGCTATTGCCTAGAGTTCTCGTGAAAGTAGAAGGCTTTATTTTCCCATTACAATTTTATACCAATTTTTAGAGGCAGAAAGTACATGTTTTAAATCTGGGATGTTTGTCTCAGATTCCATTTCAGAATTTTGTTTTAAAATCCTGACCAAGTGTCCCATGACAAAGACCACATTTTAAGGTAAATTGGACAGGGGACTCTGAGAAGAGGCCAGTCTTGTGAGGAATGTGTGATCATATCTTCTAATATCAAAAGAAAATAAATTAAATAGATTAAGTGATGATCCTTCAGAAGTTTCAGACTTCTTTGGAAAAAAAGGAAATCTAGCATCCAGTACAGGGTATTACAGGAGGGTGCAAGTTTTCAGTCAACTTCAAAAGGGTAAACACCAAAAGGACAAAGAATTTACTTAATATATTCAGATTTTGATTCAGGAATGTGTATGGCAGAAACTAAGATCAACCAAAGTTTCCAACCAATATCTTAATCTTCCTGACATATTTGGTTACATCCTAGTGTTTTTTCCCTTCAGGCTTAACCTTACTTTCTAACTATTTTCACTTTAAGGTTTTTCCAGGGCATCGCTGTGGGATGTAGCTGTACCAACCAGAGCTCAGCCACAGACATGCTCAAGCTCTTGTGTTCTGGGGATTGTTGCTTTTTGTTGTTGTTGCATTTTTGTTGGGTTCAGTAGCATATTTCTGACCTATCAGATTCTAATGAAGGCAGAATTATTATCTTTCATGCATTTAAGATGGCTGTGTCAGGTAAACAACCTCAGCCCTAAGATCATGACAAAGATAATAATTTTTTTTTAAATACATGGAAAAGTCATAGTGCTTTCAGGATCAGGTACCAAATTTTCCCCATTTATCTAATCTGTAGCTGCAGTAGAGATGATACCAAAATACGTGAAGCTGAGAAAAAACCTAAGGATTTCCAAGAAGTCACAGAGAAGGTTGAAATATTTTCAAATATAGGTGTGGAAAAAAGCCCTGATTTCTAGAATTAAAAATGCTTTACTTTCTTTGAAGAAAGAAATAGAAAATGAAAGAATTTGAGGCTTCAGCAAAGTAGTGTGTTCTCTGTAGTTAGAGCAGTAAAAAGGAAATGTATGTAATTTTAGTTTGCATAATCATTATAGCTGCCCATTCAACCATAAAAGTGGATTTTCTGCTGGAGCAACAGTTTTAGTTTCTGTTTTTCATCATAAAACTAATTAAAAGTAGAGACTGGTTGAACTGTTAAGAAAAAAAGTTTGGGTATATTTGAATCCTGGCTTAGCCATTAAGGCAATATATCACCAAATACTATTCACTTTTACTGAGTTTAAGCAGTCCCTCAGAAAAAGCTCCAAAATTTAGCTGAAATAATTTCACAGACTCAGTATCCCCAAAATTATCCCAAAATATGTTTCCCCCCACCCCCATGACTTTCTAAAAGATTTCCCTTTTTCTCTTACAGTTGATGAAAGGCAACATTCCAATGTTGATTTTCTGGGTTGATTCAATTACTGCAAAAGCTGTAGAAAGTGTTTGGAACAATTTTACGAAATGCATGCAAACCTCCTTTTAAAAGGTTGCTCTGAAATTCAGCTGTGTCACAGCCCCATTTCAGCACACATAAAGCTAATGGAAATATTGCCTGATATAGAAACACAAGCCTGAACTCTGGGTAGCCAAAATGTTTTAAGATCTAATCCACCAAGCCTTCTACTTATTTGCTCAGGCATGTGGGTGTAACTTGAAACATTTTCAGGAGGAAAAGTAAATGGAAGAGACAGTTGGTGCAGCAGACAAGGCATATCAAAACTCAAGAGAGATTTTAACACGAAGATAATGGATGGCTATTAAGAACAGTTACCAAAGACTTGATAGAATATAGACCTGGAGGCCAGAAGATGGGCTAATGGACCATAACTTTGCATCTCACATTTCTAGAACTTCCCATCTGAAAAGCAAAACACACAATACACATGAAAACACACACATTTGGAATCCTTCATACTTCAGTGCCTAGCTGAATGTCCCCAGCATTCAAGCACGGGTGTAATTAGGATATTTAGTACATGGTGTGCTGCTGTTACCTCCTGGCACATGCCCTGGTCCACTGCTGGGACACGGTTGGCCAAACCTGAGCTGTGACCCCCAGATCAGCCCTGCTTATGTGTTATGACAGTCCTATTAGCCACAAGTTACAAGCACCTGAAAAGATCTTTTGAAGAGATTTGAAATGATATTTCACGGAAAACTTGTGCCATTAGTTTCAGATTGTATACCGGGATCATGCAAACACCTGATCTTCGCCTTATGGGAAGCAAATTATTTGAATAAAACTTCTCCCACTTAAATGTTACAGTTGTCCCTTGGCAGGCCAGGAATTCAAACTCCTGTCCAATTTCTAATTAAAAGACTTGTCTCAAAAGCTGACATTCTGTTTTGCTTAAAAATATTGTTGGTTATTTTTTTTTAATTCCAGATTTGAAAATCATAGGAAATTATTTAGTCAGAGTATTCTATGCAAATGTTGCAGAAGTTGGATGTTAATTTGACATTTGTAATATTATATTTCTGGTGCTCAAGTCACACAGTCAGTTTATAATAATCAGACAAATACTGTGTTATCTACTACAGGATTAAAAGTGCATTTCTCCTAAAGAGTTGCATCCTAGTAAAATACTTTAAATTCTGAAGAAATATGTATCATAATCTAAATCTAAATCTTATTAACAACTAGTTTCATAACTAAAATTGCTTAAAAAGCAGGATTTAATTTTTAATAAACCCACCTATAAATATGTTTGGTTATATATTCAAAACTTACTGGCATTTTAATAGCTTTATTTGTCATTGTTACAGATTGTTGCTATACACTTACTACAAAGATGAATGCTTTTTGTCAGATATCATCAAAAGAAAGTTATTTAGATTAAGACAACATAGCAACTACAATTGTAGAATCAAACAATAACTTCTTCCACAAAGTGTATTGTTTTAGTTATGCCCAGGATCATCTACAAACTTAGAGATGCACATTTTAATGAACAATTATCATATGCCAAAGAGATTAAGAGAAGGATAAAGCACTGATTATAACTGAGAAATAGAAACAACTGTAGAAATAAAAAGCTGGAATTTTGCAGCTTGGAAGAAGAAAAAAAGATTCAAGAAATACGGCAAACTGCATGACTGATGAGAATCAAATTGATTGCCCTAATTACTTTTATGCAAAATTATCTTTTCAGTACAGAGTATACCCATTAATTCTTACTAATGAAATTAAGCTTTCTCCATTATCTGTATTTATGCAACTGTTATGCTTGGTGCTGATCAATAATGGTCACACAGCAGTGAACATTATTAAAGTCCTTGGATAACTGGCCACAGCTTTCCTGTAAATCTCCAGTACAGTCCAAGCAGAAAAAGACAGTAAATGGAAATATAAACTGAAAGGGAAGAAAAGGAAACATTATTTTTTGTAACATAACACTAACTCAGGTTTGTTGTGTGATATTATCTGCACTGCTTTCAGAAGGCTAAATAGACAAATAACATTTATAGCTATGCAGTGTCAAATAACTGAACAGCTCAGGCTTCAAACCTCCAGAAGGAACATTCCTGGCCTGGGAAGGGATCCTGCAGCATGATTATTCTTTCACCTTGATTAGCACCATGGCATGCTTGAGCAGGAAGTGACAGGTTAGATACATCCATGGTCTGATTCAGTACACCTAAATTCTCTGGTCTTTCTTAAAGCCAGAGCATCCAGAACATGAAAATTTTTGTGGGAATGGAAATTTAGAGTTTACTTTGAAATTCTGCAGTTCAACTACACAGATGAAAATATCTTAAAAAAATATATCTATGTTTTTATTCGTTCAGTATCCATTTTTTTCATACTCATGTCAGTCATTCCTTTAGGTACATGCACAACAAAGGTCTGTCCTACATCTCATTAAATAAACAGACGTATGTATCCAGTAATAACATGACAGACAAACTGGAGGCCAGTTTAGAATCTCCAGGCATATAGTCTGCCAGTTCAATACAAAAACAATTTTGTTAACTCAAGTTAGAAAATAACTAACACATTAGTATATTTCCTCTAGCAGAAACTGAATTTGTAGTCCTGGGAGAGTGAAAGCTGAGGCCTTGTGTGGACCAGTAAAGACCAGTGCCCACAGACATTACTGGAATGGACCAGATTCCATCACTAAAGTAGTGCTGCATGTCAGCTTGTAAGAGAAACATCTTTACTCCATCTAATTATTAAATTCAAGGGACATTTAAACAAATGCTTCACTAGTTAGAAATTGTATTTTTAATTCCTGTAGCAAAGGCTGAATGAAAATGAAAATGCACATTTTAATGTAAGCTCTGATCCAATTCTACAAAGTGATTGCTTGATAAATTCTTCTGGTTGTCTAAGCCTATCACACTTGGTACAGAAATAGTATTAACAAAATCCTTGTAAATGTTTTAATTTTTTTTAGCTTTTTCAGCTTTTAATATATAAATTAAGCTAAAAGCTTGCAGACACCACGTAGTTTATCCCCATTGCACATAGCACATATACTCTATGAAACAACTGTCTGAAATGACTTCAAGAGTCTAAATAAAGGTCTGCTTATGGTGTAAAATACTTCAATGTGTCACTACCCATGGACACTTCATGTCATTCTGCTTGTAATTCTTCTCACTGGGCTTCTTCCTGTCACCTTCCCTCCCCACTTTCACTTGGGTTGCCACAGCTAAACTAAAGGTTGATTTAATGCAAGGGCTCAAATGAATGTATTCCACTGTCACTACATGGACGGTTTTGAATGTCCTTTCCGTATCTTTTAGATTGCTTCTGCTTGGACAAGAAACTTGAGTCCTGATTTGGGCATCTATAGGATATGATTAGCACTATATTAGAACACTAATGTTAGGACACTGATCCTAACTCCCTGCCTCATCCCAGCTGGCGCATCAGCCAAAGGACCTCTCTTGTCACATAGTTTTCAAGGACATATTGCAACCTCTTGGTTTGGCTGCCAAGCTTCCTTACTACTTATTTCTGTATTTAGCTTTTCCTTAGCTTAAAGTCTTTTGTATAAGCTTCTTGATACCACTTTTAGCATTCAGGTGCCAAAATTTCTTGGTCTATGTTGCTGAACTTTGGCTTCAGTCTAAATATCCCACTGCTCCCCTGGCTGTCAGTAAAGGAGTTTGCTTTACTTTTCAGCCTGAACAAATAACAGCCATTGTGTTCAGCAGCTTCACTGAGCTTTTATGACTCATCTTAACTCATACTAATATATATATATATATAATATAATAATATATAATAATAATGTATATAATAATAATAGAATATATAATATAATATATATATAAATATATATATACACCCACACATATATACATATAGACATACATGTATATGCATTTATACGTATATATGCACAGAGATGTATAAATATACACACACACATATGTGTAACCTTTTTTACAGGAAA
>VXBT01011696.1:41816-57097 GCA_013400235.1 Oriolus oriolus
GAGCACTTCTCCGCTACCGTCCGGCTCCCCTCCCGGATCAAACATGTCAAGAGGACGCGGGACCAACTTCTGGTTCTCCTCCCACAGTCCCGACAGGCTCATGGTTGGTGGCACAGAAGGGGTCGGCGCAGCTGCTGCTTTGGCACAGGTGTCTGTCTCTGTGCGGTCTCTGGGTGCTGCATGCGCCATGAGCACCTCGCACACGCTCCTCCACAGACACAAAAGCTTTGTCAGCACTGCATCGCCTTGCGCAACTCGGTCCCACAGTGCGTCCCTTAAAGCATCTCATGTCTGAAGGTTTAAAGCCTTGGTGTTATCTAAAGTTGAATTACAGTATTTTGCCCAGAACAAGAGTCTGATCAAATCTGTAAATTCAACTTTCCTGCTGTGTTTTTTCGTTTCTGCGATGTTCTGTTCCTGGGGTACACCATCCCCCATTCTCAGCTGCTACTTTCCGTCCTGCAGAAAGGCAAATTCTTTTCAGCCTCTACGTTCTCTGTGGCTCACCTGCAACTTTGCAGGGATTGATCACTGGCCAGCTTCCTGCTTCTTTCAGCTGCACTTCCAAGTTCCACGAAGCTTCGCCGACGGATGCACAGTTAGGCGTTTCATAAATTCCTCCTGACGAGGGGCACCATTTGTCGGCGGCTGAAACACGGACCCAGCCCAGCACGAAAACTGAATCCCCTTTATTCAAACAACAAGCTGCTTTTATACACTTACGTGACCTATCACACACTGCCATGTCAGCAGCATACCCTCTGAATGTCTCTGTATTGGGTGACCCGCCTGTCAGCTTCCGCCAGGCTTCTCCCCCAGGGTCCGGGGCAGAAAAGCTTCTTTGTGCTGCCATGTGCTTCTGCAGGCACATCCCACAGCCTGCAGTGCAACTCCATTTTATCTCCCCCACAATTTCGTATGGGTACCCAAATCTTCACTGTGCTCAGGTTTTTGAGTACCTAACAATTAACTGCTGCGAAATTGTTTCTGAGAAAATACTGAGTCTGCCTGGTTCCACTGTGGTTTCCCAGCTTCAGTAGTCTCAGCCAGCCAGTGCAAAGAGACAGAATGTCTCCAGACAGCCTGTAAATGCCATCTCCAGAATAAGAATAAGAGATGGGAGAATCCCATTACGTTACTAATGACCATTTCTTCCCCTGCTGAGATGCAGGAGCTTCCTCTCAACCTCTTTGCCCAGCACACAGCTTGGACTCAAGCTCTCCAAGCACAGCTGTCTTCACCTCACAGGTACTGAAGAAATTAGTGTAGTTCTATCACATTTAGTTTACATCTTTTATGTATCAAGTGGTAGTGAAAGATGGGAGACTAAAAGTTACAAAAGTTAAATCAAGCAACATTATTTCCTATCTATTCTTACCCTGGTGGAAGTTGGAAATCAATATTCATAACCTTTAGATTTTTTTCTGAATACTTCTGAACAGGTATTTTACTAGCTATTGAAAGTAGGATCTGCTACTTGCCCCGATTTTTTCAGTTTGGGGTTGTTCAGATGCTTGCGTTTATCTGGACTGGCCCTTAATGTCCTGGTCAAGCAGAGCCTTGTCGTCAGACGTGGCAGTGAGCTCTAAGCTTCATAGGCTATTTCTAATCAAATACAGCAGAGTGGAGCCACAATTTCAAAAGCACTTACCAATAGTAAGTGACATGAAATATGAATGGTCTCTTTATGATGACATTTAATGTCTGTCAGACTTGTGATGTGACAATTGCTAAGTCTGTTCCCCTTCCTGTCCCTGTTCTGTAAAGAAGAAAAGCTGTGTAAAAAAGACTCATAAATGTGTGGATGACCAACAGATACTAAGCGATAAGAGAGAAATAAGTATTATTTCACAGTAAAATATGCATTATGCTGGATATAGTGTTCTCCAAGAAGCCGTTAGTGCTCTAATTGAATGCTGAAAATGAAAAATAGACCCTCTACATCAGACGAGAAAAAGACCTTTCCTCTCTCAGCTCATTGCAAATACCTCTCCCTACAAAATAAAGCAGGTCCCTCATGAGACAGATGCCCATTAGCATTGCAGGCAAGGCTAACTTATTTCAAAATGTATAAAAGACACAGCAGTTGATAAAATACTCTGTCTTCAAGGAACAAAGTTAAAAGCTTTTGTGCTATAGCAAAGCATTCAGATTTTAAGAAAATAAATGAGTTGCAAAGCACCTCTTTGGAAGTTGAAAGTTCAATCACCCTCATTTCACAGTTCTTTATTCTTAAAACTAAACCAGAAAAAATTATATACAGCCTGGGAGTGGCAGGAGGAATGATGCTTTTGGGTAAGTCATGGGACATTCAAGTTTCAAGTGAGAACTGAACCAGTCCACACACAAATTGTGTGATAACTACAGTCAAGGAACTGCAGTCGCACTAGAGCTAACTCCTTAGCACCTTCTTCCTTATGGACTCAAGTGAGTGGTTCATTCAGCTTTGTCTTCTCCCTCCTTCCTTCCTCTCTGCCATATGTATGTGGACTGTCCTCCATTCCTTCCAAAGCTTTAGTCCCAACTGTGTTTAAGTTAACAAGAACATTTCCACAGCCCTCAGATCACCTTGGACGACCCTAAAAAACTGCAGCTGTACATCATGTCAAACTGAGCAAAGCCCAAAATCACCTCTGCAAAACTGGGGATCTCAGGAAGATCCAATGCGGTAACAGAGGCGTTGGGATTCCTGCATCACGACTCCTTTTACTGAAAATATTTTGGAAATTAAATTAAAGCTGGCAAGCTCTGTGAAAAACAAGCAGCTAAAATTGGCCAATCTACTAAGTTCAGAGTGAAATATATGCACTTCTTCTGTTACTCTTCCTCCAGAGATTAGGCAATCTTCTATTGAACTATTTATTGTTCAGTATTATAATTTACAATATGAGCTTCACCAACATTCCAAAAGAAGGATAAAAAAAAAAATCCTTTCAGTTCCTTTTTAATGAAATAAAGCTTTCCCACAAACACTAAAAAACGTTGAAACTAAGTTCCACTGAACTCTGTATCTGCAGTTCCTACTGGACAAGAGAAAAATACCCATCTATACAACCCTCACTCACAATGAATTTTAACTTTAGATTTAACACCCCTCTGCCTCCTCATTTGAAAATATTTTCATACCATTTTGTCAGTGCAATCTCTGCTGTGTTACAGAACCATTATCTGCCAGTAGCAGTGAGATAAACCACTGCTTCTGAGTTGCAAAGTCCAAAAATATTTTTACATATAAAAGAGAAATACAGCTGAAAAAACAGGGCTGCATTTAAATGTATGTAGAAGGTACAATCGGCTACATCCCAGCTGGAAACTGGATTTGATGGTGAGTACCAGAGATGGACTATTTCCTGTGGGTATCACAGTGTAATAGAGCAGCAGCTGAAACAACACTTTCAGTAACACATTATGTGAACTTCATTTATCTATTCAATGAAGAGGAAATCTACTTAAGCCACAGTGCCAAGATATGCTATTTCTTTTGCCTGAAACGCATTTTTCACAATGCCATACTACTAATGGAAAATGTGTTGTAAACAACAAACGATGTATTTGATCTTACAGCACACTTAATTCAGACAGTGAAGATTTTAACTGAAGTTTCTGTCTGTTTAGGTATGGAGGAGGTTTTCTGTTCTTTATTCTTCTTCCAACTTCACGGCCGCTTTAAAAATGATGTATTCAAGAGGTGTTAAAAATACCTACACACATCATAGTTGTCTTTCAGAAGCACTGTCCTGGTCTGGACTAGGATAGAGTTACCTTTCCTCCTAGTAGCTGGTACAGTGCAGAGTTTCAGATTCAGTATGAGAATAATGTTGATAACACACTGATGCTTCAGCTGTTGCTCTGTAGTGCTCACTGGCAGTCAAGGATTTTTCAGTCTCATGCTCTGCAGGGAGTAGATACACAGGGAGCCAGGAGAGAGCATGGCCAAGACAGCTGACCCAAACTGACCAAAGGATATTCCACACCGTAGAAGGCCTGCCTAGTTTGTAAACTGGGGGGAGTCAGAGAGGAGGGGCTGATCTCTGCTTGAGGATGGGACAGGGATTGGTCAGTGGGTTGTGAGCAACTGTATTGGACATCACTTTTCTTTCTTGGGCTTTATTTCTCTCTCCTTCTCTTTCTTTTTAGAAAATTATTACTATAATAACTCTACTTCAATTATTAAACTTTTCGTATCTTAACCCAGGTTTTACTTTTTTCTGATTCACCTCTCTGCCACACTGCAGGGAGGGTTGTGTGAGCAAGCAGCTGAGCAGTGTTTAGTTGCTGGCTGAGGTTAAATGATGATGAGGCGCATAAATGCATATAAAATATAGCTGCATTCCACATAGCACCTCTGTCAGCAGCAGGGGTGGCCAGCAGCAGTAGAGGGCTACTTTGTGCATCTCTTCATTTGCACCCTCAAATTTCAGCAGAGGTCAAGAATGCCCTTTTCTGAATTCAATTGGAAAGAAAACTATTTCCAACTTGCTGTGACCACAATTGTGGTGAAGCAAGCCCTCAGCATTTCTGTGCTTGACCAAAGCAGCACAACCTATGCAGCAGCTGACCACCGAGTAACAAGGTTCTGGGAAAGATCCAAATTGCAGCTGTCCACAACTGTCAGACCACACCAGAAGGAAGAGTGCAACAGGTGTCTTTACCTCACTAGGACTTCAAAATTCTTGCTAAATATTGTTATGTATAGTAGTATTTCTCAAGATAACAAGAAACACATGATATCCAAAATTCTATCATGAAAGCTGTTCCACACACAAATAACAGCATTGAACTAGACTCAGACCACCTGCAGCTGCAGGCAAGTCATGCTGCGTGACATAAAACACAGGATGGCAAAAGCTGTCTAATTTTGTCATATGTAAAGAATTAGTAAATTGCATTAATGTAACGAGTATTGAGCAGAATGAGTCACAATTTCATAATTTGTAATCACTGAATCATGTCAGGTCAGATACACATTGTGTGATGCTATATATCATCAACAGCTATACTTTCATGGAAAACAGCTTTATTTTCATGGAAACACAAAAGCAGAGGAATAATATTTGCATTTTCTGAAATTAGCAGTCTATTTTCTATACATTCAAAATCAAAGTACAAAAGCTAATGCAAGAAATGTCTTGTGTGATAGGAAAGAACCAATGATAAATTGAGAGCTAATGGATATTTATAGAGGGTAAAGCATTCTGAAATTTCCTGTGAGGAAAAGGTGTACTATAGCACTATATTTATTTCTCATATTTACTACCTACTCAACAGACTCTTAAAAGACACACAGCTGTAAATGGCCACTCTTCTTCTATGACAGCACTCTCTAGTTTACACTCACTGATGATTTTGCGAGAACAAGAAAACTTTCCTGGTACTATTATAGTACGAAAATGATGGAAAATAGCACCACATTTTGCTTTTTAGGTTCATTGTTGTTATCAAGCAATATTCACAAATCTTTGTGGCCTTCAAAGTTTACTTATACTTCACATTTCCCTTCTAATCAACAGGTTCAGGTGATCCAAGTATCAGACATAAATTTTCTTAGTGTGAACATTCCAGACATGCTGCCCAATTCACAGTAAAGTGCTTTATTTTCAGAGATGCATGGCTGTGGTTTTTGATTGCATGGAGTGCTATGAAATCAGTTTTTGTGATTTGTGAAGGGCACAGATGATCAAACACAACTTTTATGTCATTACCACTGCATAAAAGCCTATGTTCACAATAACATTCCAGAGCTGTAGGAAAGACCCACGAAAAGAAAAACAATGTTTGATTGTTTACTCACCCCATTTATCCCACATTTATGTGGAATAGATAAAGGACCTATAAAGGGGCTCCAGCAGCACAGCACGTTTAACTCTTGCTGATGAAAGTCTAAATCACGATAGGCAAATATCAGAATAGTAGCAAAAATGTATGTTGTTCCCTTTTCAGTACAGCCTATATCCCAAAACAATGTAAAACACAGAGTTGAAAATATTTAGGAGTATGTATTAAGTTTATATGCAAATTTTTGTGTGTGTGTATTCTATTGCAGTTAAAGACCTGGCTTTGTTTAGGCAAATAACCACTTCTATGTGAATCTTTTGTCAAATAACTCCAAGATGTTCTTTACAGTTTTGGTCAATTGCAGTGGGAGGTGGATTGTTTATCATCTGTGCCAGTAACTGCCTGGAATTCTGCAGACTTCCTAGTTAATTGTATACTTAATTGCACTTAAAGAACATATAAATTGCATTTGGCTTTAGACAGCAGAGAAAAATGCATGGTTACTACATAGGTATAACGTATATTTTCATATCTTTCATACAGATGATCTTTAACTCCGTTATGTTATGGTTATGGGTCTTTTACTCAATGTTATGGTTAACGTGGGCAGTGGATATGATTTTTGACAAGTGCATCTTGACTTGGGATACACAGATTTTTATCAGGCCAGGAATATGTGCAGCCATTTTCTAATTCAATACAGTACTTTGTCTTTTAGCCAAAACTGTTTATTACCTTTGGCAAGGGACTTCTTTAAATTATGTCCTCAGTATATTATCCACTATTTGATACACAAGATAGGATAGCTTTTTCTTAAAGAGAGGCATACTAGCTTCTTTGTATCAAATAGATGTTTGCAAAATATGTTTTTAATTAAAGGTTGCCACCTACAAGTTATTAAAAATCCTTCAATCAATTGATGAACATAATTGTCAAGAATTAAGTCTTGAAAAGACAACCACAAAACTGACTCAGATGGATGCAGCTTAAAAATTTAGATTAAAGTTGCCATGAAATATGCTGACACTATAAATCATGTTCCTACAGTGATAGAGTTTCAGTCTGAATGTCCTGAGAATTTGGTTCAGTGTCTGAAGATAACATAACTACGTTGCTAAGGTAACAAGTGTTGGATTGTTTGGGTTTTTTCTTGGAGGAACAGTCATGTAAAACCAGTATAAAATAGACAATTAATATCTTGGTGCTTGAGGGCTTTCCTGCTTCATGTATGGCACTTTTGATAGATGCTTGATATTCATCTTTCATAGCTGATTACTCATTTCCTCATTTAGAGACTCCATTAGAAACTAACTGTGTAAAATGGAGAAATAACTAAAGATTCAGAAGAAAGAGCAAACTGGCCCATACAGGCCTGCTTGGCTGCTGCATCCTAGAGTGAATTGCTGAGCACTTCTGTCCAAGGCATAGCAGAGAGAATGTCAGTGCAAAGTGACTCATATATCAGGGAAATCTAAATCATTGCAGAAATAAAATAAGGTAGCACTGTGAATATTACAAAAGTAAACCCCCCAAATATCTAATTCCATTTAAAAAGTGAATTACATTGGAATCTTTTCCCCTTTTGTATTTGTTTTCTGTGAACTATGATATTTTATTTGCATGAATTTTCCCGAAAATTATATTACAAATTGCATTATAATGGGAAATCTCAGAGCCTAGAGAAAAGTTAGTTATCCTTAGCATTGAAATCACTATCCTAATATTTTGTCAATTAAATGAACTAGAGAAGAGATTTAATGATAAACACCTTGCTTCATGTGCTTTAAGACAGCTCGGGTCTGGGATCAGATGACATTACACTGCAGCAGTGCTGATGTCCCATTGTGAGGTTTTATTCAAAGAAGGCAGAGGCTGAAGTATTAGAGGTTTCCATTTTACCTAAAAGCATGTGCCCTTTTCCACTAAAATCTTTTTTCCTTTGCTTCCTTCCTCCTATTCAGTGCCTTCCACCTCCCAGAGAAAGAAGCATTAAATAGGGAGTCATAGAAACTTGAATAATGTACATATTTGAATCAGCCATTTATAGGAACAAATTTAGCTTTGGCTCTGAGGTTTTTATTCCCTATAAATCCACTATTTGCACTTCTGGTAAATTACCATCTTTCCATCTACTTTGAGGAAATTCAAAACTATTTTGAGAAGCTACTTTTTGGGAAGTGAGGTCAAAGACAGAAACACAATTCCAACCTGTCCACATGCATCATCACTGTAAAAGGAAGAGCTGCTTGTAGTTTAATGAATAGTATTCAGTGCTTTCCCAAGCTAATGAGCACCACTAGGTCATATTTTAGTACGTGATTTCCTGTTGAGAAGTCTCTTTTGGCCATGAGAGTCATTAGTAACATGGTAACAGGAGGTGACAGTGTGAAATGAGGGTGAACAGTGAGATAGGATGGAAGTGGCAGCATCTCGTTGTGCTGGAGTAGAGGCAGAGCAGAAGCTGTGTGAAGGGCTGACATGGACACGAAGAACAGATCACTGCATTGATGAGAAGAACTGGGGAATTAGATTGGGAGCTGTATAGAGGAATGGAGATTAAGAGGAAAGGACAGGTGGAAAAGGACCGGCAGAATATGGGTGGAAGATTGATGAACTGAGAGTTTTATGCCAGGAGAAGCAACAAGGAGTTGATAGCAAAGGGGTGTGAAAGGCCTCCGTGCATGAAAGACAGGCTGCTCTCCAGGATGTGAGAAGGGCTGGGTTAAGAGACCTTGAGACTTTACTGTGGTAACCCTAGAGCCATTTTCACTGTGACTCCGTTTGGCAGTGGACATCTTGTACAAACCACCAAGCTTCTCTCATCATCCTCTCATTCAAATCAAATGCATTCCTTTTTGCTGAAATTCTTTTCAACTGCAATGCATTGGGGCAAAACAGAATGACAGGGAATCACTGGGAAGGAAATTGAGATTGCAGCCTGATCCAAACCGCTTGCACGATTACATCATGCCAGTTTATGAACTTTCCATACTCCAAACCATAAAAAATCTTCTGCAATCAAACCTAACCATTTGAAACATTCAAATAATTAAGTACAAATATACTTCTGAATACATAAGATGTTTAAACTGAATAGTTTGAAAATGATGTCTTCATACAGCACATGTCATTAGTCTACAAATTATGTCTACTACAGGAGTGTGGTAGCTTACTCCTTCACATGAAAAACAAGCCTTAAATGATAGATAATTAACCCCCAAAATGTTTGTATGTTCTTAAGATTAGTTTGAGCACTGAAGGTTTAAGTTTTTGCATTCTGAATAGAATACATTTATTTTCACTAGAACTTCACCTCTCTTTTTCAACATCAGCTTCTTGAGATCTGTCAGACATACATAAATAGTACATGAAAGTTTAAAATACAGCATTTGAATCTGTTGCAGACATTTTGAAAAAATACTGTAAAAACAGATAGAAAAGAGGAAAACAGAAATATTTAATAACATGCCAAACAACTGACCACCATATGCTACTCACATAAAGAACTACAGGTATTCTATCATAATTCTAACAATTACTCATTGTATTTCATATTCAGTGATCATGTATTCAATAGTTCTCAAGAAAACAAACATGGAACAAAACATATCTATAACAGTTTATATGAAATGGAAGGTGTCTCTCACATCACTGAGTTCACTCAATGAACTCTCAAAAGCAGTGCCCATTTTTCAAAGTACAATGTTGCACAATGCTCTTGTCCTCAGATATTAAGAAGTTATTTCATATAGGTCTTTTGAATGCCTTTTTCCTTGAAAATCATCCATTTTTCACTCAATGTCTCTCAAATAATCTTTCCAATGAAGAGTTCATTTAGCTCATTGACACTTTTGATGCCATCTGGAGATTTTTTTATTGTTTTTGAAAGGGAAAAATATTTTCAGAAGAATGAGCCTAATTAATTATATCGATAGTGACCAGTATTTTGTTTAACATTCAAACAACTTGAGCTTTCTTGTTTGCTTGGTGAGAGCACTTTGTTGTTTTAGAACCCATAATTAAAACCAAACCTTCACGGCCAACTAGATGCACTAGTGGAAGACCTTGCCCCTGTACAGACACACACCAGCTTGTTCATAAGCTGAAAATTAACTTCAGGTTTTTTGAGCTAATAGAATTGGTAATTAGCAAAACCAAAACACAGTTCTGCACATTTGCTTTCCTGTTTATTCTCTTTTTTCTTTTTTTCTTTGGCTATTACCTGGAACATTTATATATGCTGCCCTTGGTACTGACTTCCCATCTGAAACCCCAATTATTCTTAGCAGTCATTTATGATATCAAAAAATTATATTCTAATTTAAGGCTAGTAAAGTGCTATAGAAAGAAATATATGCTTATGAAACAAAGTTCCTTTTATTAAAACCATTTCAACTCTTTTCAACAGCTACTGAAAACAAAAAAACTCCAATTAGAACATTGTGGATTCTTTAAGAAGCTTTGGAAGAAGAAAAAAAAGGAAAACCCTTCTTTCAGGCTGATATAGTATGTTGCATACCATGCTTAAAATGCTGCACAGCAAAGAAATACTTGTCCATGCATTATTTCTACTCTCCATTTGAATAGTGTCATAAGCTGACTTGAAAATGATAACTGAACATATCACATAGCTGTTTCTAAGTAATTACTACATTTTTTCCCTCAGGGATAAACTGCAAAATGTAAATTATGTGGGTACTTGCATGTTAAGAACCATACTCAAGTTTCTACAAGATGTTATTCACGAATCTTTGCATCATGCTGGCCTACTCCTCCAAGTAATCGAAGGACCCATCTGTAAATCAGGATGAGCTAAAACTTGTTGATTTGCTTACATTTAATTTTTAAAAATCTTGTGACTCCAAGATACATGTGTATCCTGAAGAATTTTCATTGGAATTTCAAACCAGGTCTCCTGAGTGGGTGAACAGCTGCCAGCTGAGTGACTGGTCAGCCACTTAGCCACTGCTCAGACTGTCTTAGCCTTTGCATTTGGGCTTTGGCTAAAGATATAGCTGAAAAGAGATGAGTCTTCACTTATGAAATGAAGCAGGCTACCTTGGAACAGTCCCAGTTTTCCAGAACTGCTTGGCTTCATTTATATGCATCTGATCACAGAAATGTAAAAACAGTGAAATGACATTTCTTTCAGTCTTGAGGTTTATGGCCGGGGGGAGGAGGGGGGAAGTTTTAAATGTCCCATCTACCGAAATAGAAGGAAGATTCTAAATTTTGAATAACCTTGATACAGATGGAAAGCAACAAAACAGCTCTATCTGAAGTTTGAGAAGAAGCTTCACATTACCATCACAGAGCTGACAAGAAGTGACAAACGTTTGCTTCATCTTATAAGCTTGTTTAAAAACCAGAAGGGGACAAAATGCAATGTGTCTATCACAGGCATGCTGTTCAGGATTCAAGGGGTAACTCATAATCTCAAATACAGAATTTTAAACTGAAAAAAACCTGGGTGTCCATTTCTATTAAACTAGGACAAGATGCAAACTCATTGTGATAGCCCTGTCATCCAGTCTTATCCCCAGCTCCCAAAACTTGCAAAAAGAATGTTGCAATCAGCTTCTGGATGACACAAAATCTCTCAGGCCCTGACAGGCATAATCCTTTGGTAAAATAGGCTTCTTTACCTGTGATGCTATCACCTGTCAAGAGAAGTGATGTGATGCCACATCGAGGACAATATATAATACGATTCAGATATAGAATTTTAAAGAAAAAATACCTGTTTTGTATAAGTAATCTGATTTAGAGATTTCTGACAACTGCTGTCATTATTTGAAGTACTTATGACAAAATGCATAATTTGTCAATATAGTAAAGATATCTGCAAGGTGACTAGTCAAAATAATTGTGATTAAACCACTTTCTAGTTACTGTTTAGATGATGATGCAGTAAGAATGACAACACAATGCAGTTAGTGACATTAGAAGTCTCGGAAATGTTTCAAATGTCTCTCTAGCCATGGATACGGAGAAACAGCTTCTGTTTTGATTTTGACATTACAAAGGTGTTTAGTACTGTTTCTTTCCCTGTGGTCCTGTCACTGAGAGTCTCAAGCCTTGCACAAGATGTCCCATTAGTCTAATATTACTGTTCTGTCCTGTGTATTTTCTAGAAGAGACATACAGCTCCTGCCGTTGTTTTATATCCATCTAGGTCCTTTCATAGTGTCTCAAGATGATTGAAAAAATAGTATTTTCTGATGTGTTTTAAATCATTTTGCTGCAGGAATTCTGACAGTTCACTACATTTACCCATTTATTCCACATATGCATAGATTTTTAAATAGAGAGAAGACCCCTCTACAATCATCCAGTTTGTCCTCCTGCACAAAAAAGAACCCATAATTCAGGCTGCCAGATTAAAAAATGTGTTACAAGGACAGCCTATCTTAAAAAAACCCCAAAAAATCTACTTTCTAATGAATGACTTCAAGAATCAGCAACTCCATCATATTCCCACATAAGAATCATAGAATGACAGAATGGTTTGGGTTGGAAGTGACCTAAAAATTCATCCAGTTCCAAACCCCCTGCCAGTTTCAACTTTATTTGGAAAATATGATGTCTGTTAATGACATATTTAATGTCATACACATGTGATAAAGGATTTGTTTGATCTAATCACATCCCACTTAAAGGCAAGTGTTACAGCTCTCTCTCATAGTTAACTTTTCACACAGGTATAAATTACATTTGGCTTCACTATGTTGACAGTCTAGTTATTTTCACAATTATATATTTCAAGAGTACATTGTCACCTCTCCCCTCCCTCTGCCATTCAAGTATGGCAGAGCTTTTTATTCCTTGAGGCATGACTTTTCATTTTAATAAAGAAAAGAGCTGAATTTTCTATGTGACAAACTTGCAAAATGATATAAACTTCTCTTCTGAATTAAGACCTTCTTTAGGACATAATTTTTTTTTCATTCAGCCTTTTAGAAGACTTTGTCCTCTGACCAAGCCATAAACACCATGCCTTTTATTACAGTATTTTTTCCAGTTCCTTCAGACTCTGCTATAAAACAAAAATGACATTTCCACAAGGCTATAATTTGTTCTCTATTTTGAACACAATCTTTGGTCCATAGCCTTACTAATGCTTTTAAATCGATATTAATCAAGTTCTAGTACATATGACTGTCTGCTTGTGGGAAGTGCAAAAGATTGTGGCTGGAACCCTTCTATTAGTTCTGTATACAACCAGTATATCGATTAAAATAAAAACTTTAAAAATGTATATATGCACTCACATATTCAGGTTCTACATGAACAGCTTCCATGAGACACCCTGATCCCAGCACAGCATGGTTTAACAGACCTTTAACATATTCAGTTCATCGATCAAGGATTCTCATTGAATCCCCATGGTGCTGACAGACTCATGAGTCTGTAAAAGAAGTAAGACCACCAGAATGCACCCTTGAACTTGGGAGGACAGTACACAGTAGATCATTACAACAGCTATTTGAGAGTCATTGTCTTCTGGTATTTTAATAATGCTGGTTAGTATTATAGTAAAAATAATGTGCTTGAACTTTGGAAAATGCCAAAGTTGTGGCACCTTCAGAATTTTGTCCTCTCCACCTAAAACCTATTATATGAGAGGACTGATTTATCTATTGATTGGATTTTATACAGCTATGAAAATTCTTTGCAGAGAAGGATGAAAAATATTCATCCCCAGAGTTTTCATGATCTAGCTAAAAACAAAACAAAACAAAAAAGCATTCTAGTATCTATTTAATTTCAGAATACTCAGAGACCTGTAGACCTAATATTTTTTAATCAGAACAGAACTACTCTTTCAAGCCTTCCAAATAACTCCTATTCTCTTTTTCAAATTAAATCTACCTTAAAACCCCAACAGTTAAACATTTTCAAAGCACTATGTAAATGGAACAGATAGTACACAGACAAAACAGACATCAGGGAGCAAATTCTGAGCTCTTAGTTCTTACACTTGTATTCTTAGTTGTCTGATGATGGATCTCACCACCTGTCTTGTGGTACCATGCTTAGAAGCTCATGCTGTAGCTACCGTAGCTATTCAAGTAGTACTGGGTGGCTACGCAGAACCTTAATGAAAGTGGCTGGATTCTGGTTGACTGAGCTGAGATTTTTTTCTTACAAAGAGCTGCTGACTGCCACAAGACTGGTAAGAATTTGTACATCTTTATTTCAATTGAAACTGGACAACGTGTGAGTCAAATAGCATGAGTGCACTCTGAAAATGTCACACCAAGTACTAAAGATCTTAGAGAGTGAACAGCTTCTGTAGCTGAGCTGAGAATCCTTCCCCTCAGATTTGCTGTTTAAAAGAGAGCCTGAGAGGCAGTGATCAATCTGATCAGCATAGCCAACTCAAGGAAGGTGAGAATGAAAGGTTACTTTAAGACCTTAGAATTGATCAGTACTCCAAAGCAGCCAAAAAACTGAAGCACATGTTCATGAAGTGAACAAATATTTGCATTCTACAAGAGCCCAAATTTCCAAAAGACATCACAATTTGGAGGCTTAGAGACAGCTGATGCTGAAGGTGAACACACAGGTGACCACAGCACAGCTGGCATTAGCAAGGCTCTTGAAACATAGAACAGTATGCCAAAAATACCCAGCCCAAAGGCTGTAGAGGTTTTTTTAAAGCACGAAATAACTGTAACAACATAAAACCCAGTGTCATCTTATGTGACCCTCTTCAGTCGATTCATGTTATCAATCAGAGCTGCCTTGATGCCGTCTGAGCAAATGCCTAAACAGTAGTACAAAGGAACAACAAACCAGAAACATACCAGAAAGGGAGATAGGATAACTATCAGGTAAATTGTAGCTAGAAGCAATGATAAACTTATTTAAGAAAGGACAAAAAGAGAAAAGTGGAAAATATTGAATAATTCAGAAATATGTATGACATCTCAAAGTTCAAGAGTGAGTGATGTACATCAAATGTGTTTGAATAAAGATAAAAAGGGAACAAAACATTAGTAATGTCACAGTAGGAACTTAATCTGCTCAGAAGAATAAAAAGACTTTCTTCTGGAAAAAAAATGAACAAACAAAAAAACCCAGAAGAAGCAAAGGCTGTGTGCCCCTAAAAGTAAATATTTTTGCCATGGTGTCTCTTGGAAAAGCACACGTTGGGGTTTTAGAAGTTTTTTTTGTTGTTTTGTTTTCTTTTTATTCTCTTTGGGAATTTTTCCCCATACATGTTTTGGGAGGGGCAGTGAGTGCTACATACTTAGAAGAAACCAAAGATCTGGCCACAGGGGGAGGGGTCCAACTGGCCTCTTTCACTTGGGGTTGTCTCGTGTGGAGGGCAGAGATGCCACAAGAATTGAAGTGCAAAAAGGTTCAATTTTTTGCCACCCCTTGAGCTCTTGTTCTCTCGGCGCTCAGAGGAGAAGGAGGCTGTAGAGAGAACTCGCCAGCGCTGCAAGCTCCTGCCTTCTGCTGCTTTCCTTCCACCGGGACCCCCTGGAGATCCTACG